>JABMCL010002295.1:520000-522500 GCA_018857735.1 Alviniconcha marisindica
TGCAAACTGCTCATAACTTTCATAATATTCATTAACATATTACCCTCCTCCCATTTAATTTTCTGACGCCACTTCCATCACACTAGAAGCGTAAATGTGAACTGTGAGTTAAGGCCGAAACAACGTCACTTATTCATACTTCTTCTTCAATGTTGCTTTACGTCCACAGATACAACAGGGAGTAATGGGGTACAGGAGCCCAGGTCCACTCCCTCTTCCACACAGCTCCTGAACTCTAAATATATATATATATATACTTTTCTCATGGGGCTTAACGTCCACAGAGCTCAGGAGCTGTGTGAAAGTCGAGGCGGCCGTCCTGGGCTTTCCGTCTCAAGTAAGCCTTATGGTTTCTGGGGACGTAAATCACCACGAAAGAAGAATTAACGTCCACAGAAACCCCATACGGTTTATTAGGGACGGGGAGAGAGGGAGGAGGGGGTACCGATGTAATGCTCGTCCCAAGCGCTCCGACCCACAAAACCAAGCAAGACCGCCACCAACAGAACAGTAGTATTAAGGTGGTGGGGAGCCAGATTATTCAAAGCAACTTAGATGCTTTGCAACTTGATCTTTCAACAGCTGTAGGGAACAAAGTCACAGAGACGGTGTCCACAGAACCAACTGAAGAGAAAGATCATCCAGTTCACTTCGTGAGAGCCCAACTCCCTGTTCACACAGATTCCGGGCTCTAGATTTATACTTCCTTCAGGTGATGCTTAATGTCCTCGGATGTCAGTTGACATATTATTAGGGACAAGCTGAGACCAATGCGTTAGCATGGTTCAATATTGCTTTACGTCCAGGGAATCCATAAGGTTCGTTAGGACGAACAGCCCAGGACGTCCACCTCGACTCTCACACAGCTCCTGAACTATGTTAGATTTATACTTTCCCGTAGCTAGAAATATACCTACACAGCGTCAGAAGTATGGTGGTGTTTGATTGTCGATGCTTTTTCATTAAACTATGTCCCTGCTTCAACAACTAGACGTTACATTTCTAAACACGTTATTATTATTATTATTATTGATCGCTTTTATATAGCGCTGTTCTCCGCTGTTGAGCAGACTCACTGCGCTCGCATGTGATTCTACAAGAGTGAATAGCTTGTTCTTGCACCTTTCTTTTTTTATATTTTTTTTTACATGGTTTCATTTGCTTGTTTGTGTAACACCGAACGTACTTTTTATGTGTGTACATTTATTTATTTGTTCGTAGTGATGATAATGATGATAGACGTGATGGAGAGCACGACTTATTTTATTCAGTAGCGGCTTTTGATTACGTATAAACAACTGCTCCGGTCCCTTTCTCAAATGTCAGCACACGAGCGGATGACACGAAAATTTGACACAGGTACACCTTTGAAATGCTGTTGTATTACTAGTAAGTCGGTATCATGTACACAGCGTTTCGTTTGACCGTGGCGTGTACTCCAGGGGAGACAACTGATATGCTTTCAAGCTCGACAAAAGTTTAAAGTTGGCGTTTTCTCGGAGACTGTTCGAGCGAAATCTTTCAAACTTCTGTTGGACCGGAGGGAGAAAAAACGCAACAACCTCAAAATGTGAATTATTTCATGTAACACCGTTTTTGTGGTCTGGTTAGCTTTCGTTTAATTGTGTTTGTTTTGTTTTTGTTTTTGCTTAAAGTGTCAAACATAGTTGTTAAGACTTGTGTTCTTTGATGCCAGAATATTCATCAAGCGAGTTGGTTTCTCATTGCGTATTCCTGGGAATGTTTTACTGTTCAGGCATGCGCTAATATTTTAGAAAATGGTTGTTGTTTTTGGTTTTTGTGTTTTGATTTTGTTTATTGATATACTAAAGTGAAAAATCATACCAGTGTATGTAATGATCAGTTTTTAATCCACCTGTTTGACTGTGGCACATACCTTCGCGTCGGAGTTTCCTCGGCTACTCTCGCAACAACAGCTTTCAAACTTTACATGGTGATATGTTCTGTTCTGTTCTACCCGTACATACCAGTCTGAGTTGCATTGACCGATCTTAACCCTTTCACTGCCACGCTTACCGCACCATCACTCAAAAACAGCCAACAAAGTCCGAAATTTGAAATCCTCATAACCTGGTGTTTTTTCTTCTTCTTTAAATCAGTATGTGAAAGGCTTGGCACCAAAATGCACAGTAGTGATCGTAGATATGTTATATGACCGGAAAATGGTCTGTTTGCAAGCATCTGTATAGGCACTTTTCATTCCGGAAATGTTACAGGCAGTAAAGGAGTTTAAAAATGAATTCGTATTTTCTGGTCACACTCTGATCCGAATGAGATCATGCAAGCTTTGTAGGATTACTTTTCCCTGGACAGGATGCAAAGTGTGAACGACTTCGCGACAACAGTGTCCGAGAAAACCCCAACATCAAGTATTTATTTTATTGAGTCTGATAAATGAGTTACCGCCACGAGCACGCAGGTAGGTAGTGTTGCTTAATGTCCTCAGATGTCAGTTGACATATTAGGGACAAGCTGTGAC
>JABMCL010002295.1:527500-530000 GCA_018857735.1 Alviniconcha marisindica
GAAACGATTGTGCAGTGTGACCACGTTAGAAAATAAAGTGGTTATTCTTTTACGGGGTCCCAAAGTAGCGAGTCAATCACTGAAACAGCCTATGGATGCCTCAATGAAAAACAGTGACAAGAGGCCAGCAGTTCTTCGGTCAAGTTTTTAGTGTGGCTCAAGATACTTCCCCCTCCTCCCAACCATTAAAAAAGAAGTTTTTAATTAATTGTTATTATTATTATTTTTATTTAGCTGCAATGGCCCAGTCACCGAAAGAGTTCTGCCGGAGAAATCCGGCCACGTTTACGGCCGATGTAGAAACCGTCCCGCTTCCTAAAGTGACAGCCTGCACCACGCGGCGTGAGACGTACCCAGCCACAGGTAGCCTATCAGAAAACACCTGCTTCTCCATGATAATTACACCAGTCCTCACTGACAAAACCGAGGTAACTGTCCCGCACAGGTGAGCAAAATGTCCCTGTTATCCCCCCCCCCCCCCCCCCTTCCCACACGGCTACGTCAGACAAGACATGGCCCCGTAATAGCTTCTGGTTTATCCATAAGCCCACGTTTGCTGCCACATTGTATCACTTTTTTTTTTAAAGGCGATCCGAATTTCCTACATGGGACAATGAAATACTATATAAAAAAATAATAATATAAAAATGCAACAGTCCTCACAAAGCCAAGGTAAGTATGTCTGACATGGGTGAGGAAAATGTCCATGTTCATGTCCACGTTTACTGCCACATGTAACACGTAGAAACTGTTCTTCCTGAAGCCGATCCGAATTTCCCACATGTGACAATGAAATACTACTATAAAAAAGGGTTTCTCTGTTTGTTTGTTTTTTACACCAGTCCTCACAAAGCCAAGGTATCTTTGTCCAACACAGGTGAGCAAAATGTCCATATTTTCACCTCCCCCACCGGGCTACATCAGACAAGACTTGATCCCACACTAGCTTCTGGTTTGACCGTAAGCCCACGTTTTCTGTCACGTAATTATATCATGTAGAAACCGTTCTTCCGGAAGTGATACAGCCTGTCCATGAGAAGCGCCCGACTACAAGTACTGAGCCAACCAGAAAACACCTACTTTCACACCGATCCTCTCAAAGCCAAGGTCCCTATGTCCTACACAGGCGAGGAAAATGTCCATGTTCTCATCCACCCACTGTACCTCAAACTACAAGACTTGGCCCCATGTAACTTCTGCTTTGTCAACATACTGATTAAAGCAGACTGACAGTGTGAACGTTTTGAGGGGATCTTGCATTTGTAAAGCAAACAACTGAAACCCCAAACAAACAAACAAACTAACTTCAACTGAACCACAGTGAGTCAGTTTGCTTGCTCCACATTTTTGTTTTACCAGAATCCACTTGATCCCGTGATCGAGACAACTGAAATTCTCGGCACGAATAAAAAAGAAAAAGAAAAAAAGAAAGAAAAAAAAGAGAGAGAAAAAAGAGAGAATACAATCGCAAATACAAAGTGCAAAAGAACTTTATTATTCGTAATAAATGCATAAAACTTTTAAAAAAATTGACTTTTGGGGTCACTCGAATTCCACATAAAAAAGGACAATTATACAATTCAGCGCAGGAAAACTAAAGAATACTTTGAGGGAGATGTAAAAGTATCAGGTAGCTGCCGTTAGTCAGTGTTGTTTTACAAGCCAAGCTGTCATCAGAAACAGCACGCCCTCGCAGAGTACATATGACCTAGGCGACTGGTTTATCTGCCGCACAATCATCGATTGCATCAACGTTTATCCGCCCTAAAAAAAGCCTTCAAAACTTGGTCTTCACTCGCCGCGTCGAACTGAGACTTGTTTGGGTTTTGATACAGGTCTGACACGGCGGGGGGTGTCTGACATAGACTCCAGCTCCCGGTGAATTTTGCCTTGCCAGACTGGCAATAGAAAGAATAAAGGGCATGGGCAGATGCAGCGAAGAACGCGGTTAGCTGGGAGACTAGAGAGAAAGAACAGCTTCTCCAGACCGGCGTGACATGTCACGGTGGCTTTGTCTTCGTCCTCCATTATTGCTTACTTAGTTTAAAGTCTCGTGTTACTCAGTTTCGTGACTATGGCAGTGGCCGAAAATCTATGGGGTTATTGGTTATTCTTGGATTTTAGCGCCCCGTAAACCGCATAGAATCACATCAGGACGAATGATAAAAATAATGTACTCTTTTATGTGCTGTTTACACACACACACACACACACACACACACACACACACACACACACACACACACACACACGCACGCACGCACGCACGCACGCACGCACGCACGCACGCACGCACGCACGCACGCACGCACGCACGCACGCACGCACGCACGCACGCACGCACACACACAGCCAACATCTTGAAGAAGTGATATTTCAAAGATGATTTCAAAGATGTGAGTGTCTTTGATGATCTAACTTTGCAAGGGAGACTATTCCAGACACACGGTGCAGCATAAGGCAAATATCTCTGACCAAGTGAGTGTGTGTGCAAGGAGCA
>JABMCL010002295.1:535000-540000 GCA_018857735.1 Alviniconcha marisindica
TCGGCCATAGGCGAGAGATCCAATGGATATCTTCTGTTTCAAGTTTTACATACGTACGTATGTATGTATCACATAATTAATTATTTAAAAAAAAATCAAACTACCTTATAAGCTATGGTAGTTAAAAGTGAAGTCAGACAAATCAAAATTAGCCGCGGGCCAAACCTTTATAAACACTCCTCTTCCCGTTCCATTTTCTACAGTCATAAGTGCGAAGAATAAACTGAAAACAACAACAACAGCAAACCGATATAACATTCCATTTGCATAAAATATTTAACAAACGTAAAGGAACTATGTTTACTCTGTGTATTAGTATCACTACAGGAACTCTGGCCACCATTGGTTAAATGTATCGCCCGTTACTAGATTTTTAAACAGAGTTTAATATTCACCCAAGCCCGCAGCAGTTCTTGTCCAAAATCTCGCGGGCGAGACTTGGTAAACGAGACTGTAGTTTGTAGCATACTCACACCGGAATTTTATATTTCATGCTTCACAGACCCTTTACTCCTTCAACTGCTTACCTCGCAGCATCGCTGTTTATTGTCTTTCAATCCCGTAGTCTTCCACTGCAATCGGTGTCTATAAAACTGGCGCTGGGAGTTGTCGTCAAGTGTGAATGAAGCTGTGTTTCAAGTGCCAGAGATGAAAGGAGATAGGGACAGCGGCGGTATAAATAAGCTGTTATTACGTATGAGGCCCATGCATGCGCGTGCGGTGGATGGGAGGGAGAACACAAGCCGTACGATGCAGGGTGTATGTGTGAAAAGTGTGACGTTGCTTCTCCTCTGGATTTTCCATTCCGCCTTTTCACAAAACCAAGGACAAGTAGGTCCAGCGTATTTCACACGTGTGTTCAGTTTGCCTGTGTGTTCAGTTTGTATGTGTGTGTGTGTGTGTGTGTGTGTGTGTGTGTGTGTGTGTGTGTGTGTGTGTGTGTGTGTGGTGTGTGTGTGTGTGTGTGTTCGTGCGTGTACGTGCGTGCGTGCGTGCGTGTGTGTGTTAGTTTTTTCTCCGTTTTCCCCCCCTTCCATTTCTGTCAGTATCGTCTTGTTATGACCTTCGCGGTAGACATGGCGTCAAATATCGCATGAGTCTGTTTTCATGTCGGTCTTTCTTTCCTTCATGTCGCTTACGTCTGATTAGGGACAGTGATTTTGTGGTCAAGTTTATTCTTCTCGATCTTCTGCAACGCTCGACATAATAACGGTGTAAATTCTCAGGATTTAGCATTTTGTGTTCATTTTGCAGCGTCAGTTTCAAGTTCATTTCGTTTCACAGAGGCTGTAACTGAGTTTTTAGTGTCAACGATCAAAGATCACTTTTTAATTATTGATATGCCATGTGATTGAAGCGGTATTGGCAAGTAAGTGAGGATTGATTATAATTTTATACTCATTACAACTTGATCAACCGTAACTTCCGTGACTGAGAAGAAGAAGAAGAAGAAGAAGAAGAAGAAGAAGAAGAAGAAGGAGGAGGAGGAGGAGGAGGAGGAGGAGGAGGGAGGAGAGAGAGAGAGAGAGAGAGAGAGAGAGAGAGAGAGAGAGAGAGAGAGAGAGAGAGAGAGAGAGAGAGAGTCAAAATACAAACGCTCTTACTGGATACCACAAAACAACGTGGAAATGTTCGGCATATAATTATGCCTTTTAAAAGCACCAAAGAGACAGACCAACAGTTGTTGTTGTTGTTGTTGTTGTTGTTGTTGTTGTTGTTGTTGTGTGTGTGTGTGTGTGTGTGTGTGTGTGTGTGTGTGTGTGTGTGTGTGTGTGTGTGTGTGTGTGTGTGTGTGTGTGTGTGTGTGTGTGTGTGTGTGTGTGTGTGTTATCATTTTGTTTGTGTGTTGTTGTTTTGTTTTTGTTTTCAGGGAAAACGATTGTCAAACAACTGTCTTGTCCTAGATTTTTAAAATTGAAAACAAGAAACAAAACAAAAACAAAACAAATCAAAATAAAATAACAACTAAACAAACAAAAAACAAACTTGCGTCCTTCTTCTTCTTCTTCTTGCAAAAGAAATTCACCTCATACAGTGACAGACTACTGTTGATAGTTTGATTTAGTTTTATATGCTTGTATGAGAACTATAAATGCCAAGATCAAAGAATTTGAAACAGCAAGCTCGCGGAATTAAGTTTGCTAACGAACTGGCTAGCATAGTCAACAAACAGGGGAGTTAAACAGCGCTCGAAAGACGTCACACACTGACACAGCACCAGAGACCTGAGTCGCCTACGATATCTCTCACCTGGCATGCGAGTAAATACAAGGTATCTAAACACCACCAGAAGTACATCCTTGTATCTACGCGCATGCCAGGTGAGGATGTACCTCTGGTGGAGTTTATATACCATGTATATACTCGCATGCCTTTAGGCGACTCGGGTCTTTTGTCGTGTCAGTGTGTGACGACTTTCGAACGCTAGTTAGCTCCCTTGTTTGTTGATTCTGCACAAGCGCTCTGAGCTCTTTCTGTTTCAGATTGCAGTAAGCATAATGTAGTGATGAAATGGTGTCACTACAAGCGAAATTTCAGCGCAGCCGATAGTTGCATCTCAGAGATATTGCGCCTGAACAAGGATTCTATCCCAATTGTTCTCTGTGGACAGCATTTCGTACTCTCTTGTGTCCGTTGCCAAAGCGACACACCCGGCAAAAAGAAGCTGTTGGTACTCAGTCATTACTTCATAATCAGCCAAGACAGTGGATAAAAATGTTCTCAGTTTTGATTGCACAGTCACAAACAAGAAATATTTCACAACTTACTCAATTTGTATACTGCTCCACACGTTTAAGAGTAGATCACACACACTCTGCCTCTGTGTGTGTGTGTGTGTGTGTGTGTGTGTGTGTGTGTGTGTGTGTGTGTGTGTGTGTGTGTGTGTGTGTGTGTGTGTGTGTGTGTGTGTGTGTGTGTGTGTGTGTGCATTCACCCCCCCCCCCACCCCCTACCCCTACCAAACACCGACCGACCCCCCTCCGCCCACCCCATCTCCCCCACACATGAGGTTGTCGACCTGGCCACCACCACACACACACTACACACAGACCCACACTGATACACACGTGCGCGCGCATTTTGGTAGGCGTCGTTGGAGGCTGATTCCTACTGATCCGTGTCTGTGTTGTTGCCGGGGCGGGCTGATTCCTACTGATCCGTGTGTCTGTTGTTGCCAGAACGGGCTGATTCCTACTGATCCATGTCTGTGTTGTTGCCAGGGCGGGCTGATTCCTACTGATCCATGTCTGTGTTGTTGCCAGGGCGGGCTGATTCCTACTGATCCATGTCTGTGTTGTTGCCAGGGCGGGCAAATTCCTACTGATCCGTGTGTGTGTTGTTGCCAGGGCGGCAGATTCCTACTGATCCGTGTCCGTGTTGTTGCCGGGGCGGCCTGATTCCAACTGATCTGTGTCTGTGTTGTTACCAGGGCGGGCTGATTCCTACTGATCCGTGTTTGTGTTGTTGCCAGGGCGGGCTGATTCCTACTGATCCGTGTATCTGTTGTTGCCAGGGCGGGCTGATTCCTATTGATCCATGTCTGTGTTGTTGCCAGGGCGGGCAAATTCCTACTAATCCGTGTCTGTGTTGTTGCCAGGACGGGCAGATTCCTACTGATCCGTGTGTCTGTTGTTGCCAGGGCGGGCTGATTCCTACTGATCCATGTCTGTGTTGTTGCCAGGGCGGGCAAATTCCTACTGATCCATGTCTGTGTTGTTGCCAGGGCGGGCAAATTCCTACTGATCCGTGTGTGTGTTGTTGCCAGGGCGGCAGATTCCTACTGATCCGTGTCAGTGTTGTTGCCGGGGCGGCCTGATTCCAACTGATCTGTGTCTGTGTTGTTACCAGGGCGGGCTGATTCCTACTGATCCGTGTTTGTGTTGTTGCCAGGGCGGGCAGATTCCTACTGATCCGTGTCTATCTGTTGTTGCCAGGGCGGGCTGATTCCTACTGACCCGTGTCTGTCTGTTGTTGCCAGGGCGGGCAGATTCCTACTGATCCGTGTCTGTGTTGTTGCCAGGGCGGGCTGGTTCCTACTGATCCGTGTCTGTGTTGTTGCCAGGGCGGGCTGGTTCCTACTGATCCGTGTCTGTGTTGTTGCCAGGGCGGGCTGGTTCCTACTGATCCGTGTCTGTCTGTTGTTGCCAGGGCGGGCTAAACAATGGAATCCAGGACCTGCTGACCGCCATGGAGTCTGGTCTGGCTGATGAGAGCCACCCGTTCTACTCCCTCACCCCGTCCACCCCACTTCCCTCAAACATCAACTGCTACGTGGAAATTCCAGCTGTAAGTACACCCAGACTAACCGACTCCAAACATCAACTGCTACGTGGAAATTCCAGCCGTAAGTACACCCAAACTAACCTTTTCCACTTCCCTCAAACATCAACTGCTACGTGGAAATTCCAGCCGTAAGTACACCCAAACTAACCTTTTCCACTTCCCTCAAACATCAACTGCTACGTGGAAATTCCAGCCGTAAGTACACCCAATCTAACCTTTTCCACTTCCCTCAAACATCAACTGCTACGTGGAAATTCCAGCCGTAAGTACACCCAACCTAACCTTTCCACTTCCCTCAAACATAACTGCTACGTGGAAATTTCAGCTGTAGGTACACCTGAACTAACCCCGTCACTATGTCTCTCTGCCCCCCCCCCCTCCACCCCTCCACCTCCCCCCCGTCCCTCTTCATTACATCAACTCTCGTCAAACACCAACTGCTACGTGGAAATTCCAGCTGTTAGTACACCCAGACTAACCGCCTCCATTCTCGTCAGACATCAACTGATGCATGGGAATTCCAGCTGTCCACTGTCGTCAAACATCAACAACTACATGAACATTCCAGCTGTAGGTACACCCAAACTAACCCTTCCATCTCTCTCCCCCCACTCCCCCCACTGTGGTCAAACATCAACTACTACATGAAAATTCCAGCTGTAAGTACACCCGGGCCCATCCCTCCCCTTCCCACCGTCCCACCCCCGGACCCCCTC
>JABMCL010002295.1:547500-580000 GCA_018857735.1 Alviniconcha marisindica
ATCCTGTGTATTAACTGTCAAATCGATCAACTGCTTAAAATGTCTTCTGAGAGGTGGCTGTCTCCATTCAAATTCCGGACGCTTTCTGCTCGTAAATCTGCACTAGGTTTACCCGTGTAGCCGGAACCTTCTCCTCCTCCTCCTCCTCCTCCTGCTTCTTCTTCTTCTTCTCCTCCTCCTCCTCCTCCTCCTCCTCTCTTCTCCTCTCTTCTCCTTCTTCTCCTTCTCCTCCTTCTCCTTCTGCTTCTTCTTCTCCTTCTTCTTCTCCATCTTCTCTTTCTCCTTCTGCTTCTCCTTCTACTCCTCCTCCTTCTTCTCCTCTTCGTCCTTCTTCTTCTTCTTTTCTGGCGAGTGCCACCAGATCGTGCAGAATGCTTTCTGGCTGAGTGGTCCGTATTACTGGATTTCGATTGCGGCATCCGGTTCGACCGGTTTGACCTTGGCGTGTGACCTCAGTTTGCATACATTGTCGCCGTCGCACGATAAGTTTTACATGGTAATCTCCTCCACGCCTGTGGGATAATTTCATTCCAGAGGGTTCAGAGTAAATGTTAGACACTCCACAAGCAAGACACCCGCGTGGAGCGATATGGACTTATCTCAACAAGGCCACTTGTTTCCCCCTCTTAGAACAACGAGTGTGTCTTTGGGGCCACATAAGTGCACAGTTAACATTGTCATTGACGAAACGGCTAGAGGTATCTTTGAACGACACTGCGCCAAACATCACTAAGGGACTGAGTCACGCCATCTCATCACCACAGGATGGCCAAACATCACTAAGGGACTGAGTCACGTCATCTCATCGCCACAGGATGGCCAAACATCACTAAGGGACTGAGTCACGTCATCTCATCGCCACAGGATGGCCAAACATCACTAAGGGACTGAGTCACGTCATCTCATCGCCACAGGATGGCCAAACATCACTAAGGGACTGAGTCACGCCATCTCATCGCCACAGGATGGCCAAACATCACTAAGGGACTGAGTCACGTCATCTCATCGCCACAGGATGGCCAAACATCACTAAGGGACTGAGTCACGTCATCTCATCGCCACAGGATGGCCAAACATCACTAAGGGACTGAGTCACGTCATCTCATCGCCACAGGATGGCCAAACATCACTAAGGGATGAGTCACGTCATCTCATCACCACAGGATGGCCAAACATCACTAACGGATTGAGTCACGTCATCTCATCGCCACAGGATGGCCAAACATCACTAACGGATTGAGTCACGTCATCTCATCGCCACAGGATGGCCAAACATCACTAAGGGATTGAGTCACGTCATCTCATCGCCACAGGATGGCCAAACATCACTAAAGGACTGAGTCACGTCATCTCATCACCACAGGATGGCCAAACATCACCAAGGGACTGAGTCACGTCATCTCATCACCACAGGATGGCCAAACATCACTAAGGGACTGAGTCACGTCATCTCATCACCACAGGATGGCCAAACATCACTAACGGATTGAGTCACGTCATCTCATCACCACAGGATGGCCAAACATCACTAACGGATTGAGTCACGTCATCTCATCACCACAGGATGGACGGTGATTCACCCCAAAATTGCTGCTGCTGATTCTAGGGGTAGCCTGTGGTGCGACTTTGCCCATCAAACCCTCAAATCTTACCTTTCAGAGAGTAGTAACTTTGTACACTGTTTTATAATTGTGTACCTGTTTTAAATTATTGCAACGAGTTTATGTTTTATAATATTTATTTTGTTCGCAGTTCTACAAGTACCTGTTTCATAATGATATAATTTATGAAGTATGTAATAATTTTTATGCATTATGTGATTGCGTGTATATTATATGTCAGTAAATGTAAACGGCATTGCTCAGCGGGGAATAGCGCTATAGAAAATGTATGTATTACTATTATTATTATTAAACTCTAAGCATCAGTTTCCGACATCCGTGTGGAGGAAAGGTGCCGGAAAGCGAGGCTTGGTATGTGATACTGAGGCTTCTCTGAACCATGCACAGACTAATCAAGGGAATGTAGATCATCTTCTGAGATTTGAGGCAGCCTCGTTCAAATTCACGTACTGAATGAGGAATGTAGACCATTCTTCTGAGATTTGAGGCAGCCTCGTTCAAATGCACGTACTGAATGAGGAATGTAGACCATCTTCTGAGATTTGAGGCAGCCTCGTTCAAATGCACGTACTGAATGAGGAATGTAGGCCATCTTCTGAAATCTGAGACAGCCTCGTTCAAATGTACGTACTGAATGAGGAATGCAGACCATCTTCTGAAATTTGAGATAGCCTCGTTCAAATGCACGTACTGAATGAGGAATGCAGACCATCTGAAATTTGAGATAGCCTCGTTCAAATGCACATACTGAATTAGGAATGTAGACCATCTTCTGAAATTTGAGGCAGCCTCGTTCAAATGCACATACTGAATTAGGAATGTAGACCATCTTCTGAAATTTGAGGCAACCTTGTTCAAATGCACGTACTGAATGAGGAATGTAGACCATCTTCTGAGATTTGAGACAGCCTCATTCAAATGCGCATACTAAATGAGGAATGCAGGCCATCTTCTGAGATTTGAGACAGCCTCGTTCAAATACCGGCACGTACTGAATGAGGAATGTAAGCCATCTTCTGAGATCTGAAACAGCCTCGTTCAAATGCATATACTGAATGAGCGTAAGATTATTGCTTGTTTTAGTATCCTAACTTCAGGAATTCTTCGAACGCCACTTTGGGCATAATTATTGATAGTACACACCCTTTAAAAAAAAAATCATTTTTTTATAGCTCTGTTGAACACATCTGTGGTATTTGAATGCATCTCTTGATCTCAAACAATAAGGCAAAATACGCAATTTTGGGGTGGTCTGAATTTAGGTTACTAAAGTAAACAATACAAGGCAACAGACATTAACACAAACAGTTAACACTGACTGGGCTTCTTTAATCTGAACCGTCACTTAATACCTTGATACCTTGACCCCATCCTCGCAAATAGAGGAGTGAAGAAGGAGCCTTATCCATTCTCCCATTTCAGGCATTGCTTCACGCTGATGGCCGGTACATCAGGCTAATAAATTGTTGGCGCACAGGAGGGGGGCAAAGCGCTGGGGAAAGACCGACAACTCGCGGAGCAGTTCAGGTGCGGTAGCAGACGACACTGGAGTTGCTGGGTCGGTGAGGACAGGCGAGGGAGAGGCAGACGGGCTATGAAGTCCACACACACTCAGGGAGAGGGGCATCGGAGGCTGGCCCTGGAGGGATGAATAAAGGAAGGAGGGAAAGTGGAATGGAGAAGTGAAACGAGTGAACATGATGATGATGTGGTGGAGCGTTCATTTATTCGTGGCTGTGTGGGTGTGGCTCAGTTTTCAACATTCAGGTAAGCGCGCTTCTCCTTCGTCTGATTTTGTTTACATGATCAATACATTCATTTATCAGTTTTAATGATTTACTTTTTCTTCCCCCCTCTCTCTCTTATCTTACGGAATACAAGTTCATCAGTCTCTCTCTCTCTCCTCTCCTCTCTCTCTCTCTCTCTCTCTCTCTCTCTCTCTCTCTCTCTCTCTCTCTTATCCTTGCGTAATAAAGTTCAGTCAGTCTCTCTCTCTCTTTCTCTCCCCCCCCCCTCTCTCTCTTTAACAACGGAAGAAATTACAAGCAACACAGCTGTAGCACAATCGGGTTTTGGGTGCTGGATGGTGGTGGTTTTGTTGAATTTATTTCGCTTTATTTTATTTTATTTTTTTACATTTGAAGGTGGTCAGTGGCTGAAACTACTGTCTGCAGCTTGTTTCAAACTATGTGGCTTCAAGAGAAGTCAGTGGCTAGACAAGGCCCGCTGCCCATGACCAGGAGGACAACAATAATGTAGCCTACCTCGGCAATGTCGCTCAGTGCTGTATATTAAATAATGCGTAAAGTAATTTAAAGTCCGCGTGAAAACTAAACGCTTCATGCACGACTTGGTACGCCCGCTCGCACACATTTGGGAGACTACTAAATGATATGATAATAGCCTGCAGGAAATATAGCCTACTCAAATCTTATAAACGGAATTTGTGAATCAGCTCGGACCTATGCTAATATAGGCCTATGCCTGGGTCTATTACGAGCAGATTACATAACGTTATCTTCCCCTCTGTGTGTTTTCCAAAGATAAGGGGACATCAACAGTCACTCAGGAACGTGTAAACACGCAGTGCGTTTCTCTGTTCAAATCAGACGGTTAAAAACATCACACAGGTCCACATGAAAGAACTCCACCACTGAGTGAAGAAACCGCTGCCAAAACGTGTGTGTGTGTGTGTGTGTGTGTGTGTGTGTGTGTGTGTGTGTGTGTGTGTGTGTGTGTGTGTGTGCATGTATATGCATATGTGTGTTTATATGTATTTAGGACTTTCGTATGTATATATTTATGTATACACCTATTTTTATGTATATTATTTTATGACGAAGGAATTCAACTCGAAAACTTTAATACTCAAGGATAGTAGCGTTAGGTCCATTTGGACCTATCTAACAGCCAGTCCTTGCTATACTACAAACACATATAAGCACGACTATACCACAAACAGATATTATAAGTACGAATAAACAACCGATTAATGCAGTTTCACAGAGTTCAAGGAGAGAGAGAGAGAGAGAGAGAGAGAGAGAGAGAGAGAGAGAGAGAGAGAGAGCAAATTAAGAGCTGAGAAAAAAAAAAGTAAGATACGATAAAGATAGTATAAAAGAGGAGGGAACCCTAATCCCTTCATAAAGAACCTCCTGTTGGTACCCAACAGTCTCTCATCGGACGTCACAAGTGTGTGATAAAGCTGAATTTTCGCAAACCCGAAACAAAATAAGTACACATGCGTACACTGATTCAGTGACTGCAACAGTAGCGAAGTACGTGTGTCAGATCGTGGTCGGGGCGGACCGGGTTGCGGGGTGGAGGTTAAGAGGCCTCTCTCTGTTTGTCCGGCAGTCAGCCTTTCAAAGTGAAGCTAATACCCCCTCCTCCTCCCGCCCTCCACTCCCCTTCCAAGATAATCAGTCAGCGTATTACGTTTTGTGTTGACTCGTACAGGACTGTAGAATATTTTCTTCAGGACCTGAAAGTGAGCGACCGTTTCAAGTGTCAGACAGAGCTTTTGCCACAGGCTACAGACTGTCGAAAAACGCACGAAGACGAGCCAGCATCGTTGGATGGTTTGTAAACGTGATCGCAGCAAAGTGCAGACGACGATTTATAAACACGGATTTCACTGCGCACAATGTGAACACGTAAGCTGCGCAGTGCAAACCGCAGTGTAGGCCTGTGGGGTTGTCTTGGTTGATGGGGAGCCGGCGGAAGCTAGCTCCGTTCGGATCGTGTAAACAGCGTTTAAGTTTTTTCTTGTCTTTCGTAATCAAGCACCTTGAATCTCACACTGCCGTGGGCACTTGAAGTGAAAACGTAAAACGTGCTGTCACTCTTCCGATCGACTAGTAACTTGAGCTTCAGCAGAAATGGATTACTCGTGTGTGTAGTTAATAGCGACCGGCATTTTATTCGAATGGTCACTAAATATCTGTGCATCGCAGTTGGATCACCGTTGAAATCCGTACAAACCATTTTAACCTTTACGCAAAGAACAAGGCGAAGATCATCCAATTTTTAAAGACTACAGTTCCGACAAACTTTTATTTGTTACCACGTGGAATGCAGAATTACAATCGATGCATTTTGAAAAGTAGCGGAGCACTGTGTTTAGCAATACTTTCAGCTGAAGTACTTCTGTCAAAGTGTTCACATACAATGCGATAGAACAGTTTCCATCTTGACGTTCGGTTGCTTAGATTTTTCCTTCATTCGTTTCGTTCACAGGAGAGAGAGAGAGAGAGAGAGAGAGAGAGAGAGAGAGAGAGAGAGAGAGAGAGAGAGAGAGAGAGAGAGAGAACTCGAACTCGGAAACTTTAATGCTCAAGGATAGTAGCGTTAGGTCCATTTGGACCTAACAGCCAGTCCTTGAGAGAGAGAGAGAGAGAGAGAGAGAGAGAGAGAGAGAGAGAGAGAGAGAGAGAGAGAGAGAGAGAGAGAGCCCAACACACACAAACACACACACACACACACACACACACACACACACACACACACACACACACACACACACACACACACACACACACACCAAAACAAAAAATAAACTGAAAAAACAAAACACCACCACACAACAAACAAAACAAAATAACCGAAGTACAGGTCTTCCGACACTGGCCATTGGACCGTGTCCCTGACCACCCTGCACTGCAACAAAACACTGGGGTCTCCTTGCTAATGACAGCTAGTATTCCCAAGTCATTCACGTGTTAACGAGGATATGTATAGCTGTTGCTTCAGCCCCGCAAGTCATCAGTCTGCAATGCTATACCAACATCTACATCGAAATCCTCTGTCTTGTGGATCATAAGGACAAAGTTAAGAGATTTTTAAGAGGTCTGTCGCTGGTTTATCCTGTCTGATGAACTTGATGTAAGACATGACATTGATGACAATTTTGTCTCTGAACACCGGGTATTGTCTCCCACATCACAGAGACACAAAAAGGACAACCGTCAATGTCAGTATCTTGTGGAAAGCAGCCCCACTTTGTCTGAGTAGTTATAGATAGTCTTTCTCCATTCGCGCGGAAAGCCAGAGTTTATTGTATCAGTTGCTTAGTCTTCCGCAAAGTCACGGGGAATTGTCTCCCACATCACAGTGAACAAAAAACCGACAACTGTCAACGTCAGCATCTTTGTAGAAAGCAGGCGCTTTGTCTGTGTTTAGTCTGTACATACTTACAGATGGTCTTTCTCCATTCATGCGGAAGGCCACGGTTTGTTGTATCAGTCAACTGTTGCTTAAATCTTCGGCAAAGTAGGCCAGATCCTGGCGCTTTCGGCCACACAGTCGACCTTTGCCAGTTGTAGCGTCATGCGCATGAAGTCACTGCGTCTTCTCCAATCTTAGTGCTCTCCCTTTGTGCAGTCCTGCCTGACTGTACCGCAGAATCGATGTCTGTGGACATAGTCGTAAATTCTCTCTATCTATACGCGCATGAAGCAGATTTTTCACATGGCATTCACCGGCCTGAACCCAACAACAGCAAATGGCCAGTGTATGTTGAACAACCCAAGTGTACCTGTTAGTCTTTTTCCTTACTACCCCTCCCGAAAATCTAAAACAGCTAGTTGTGCAAAATGTATATAAACCGTAGGTTTCATCCCAGGGTTCTTACGGCCGTCAGCAAAAGCTGTGCAGACTGTAGCCTGACTAATTGTTAGAAGTCTGGTGTTAACCAATCAGCCTATGTATATTACGGACGAAGCAAGTCGTTCAGACGTAAATGTTCGCTCTTAGTCTTAGATCTTTTTACACCAATTTAAGATTCAGTAAATTCCTTGGTTACTAGCAGTAGTTGAGATAAAACGACTTAATTAACAACAAATAAATGGCGAAACCGACCGAGAGAGAGAGAGAGAGAGAGAGAAGAGAGAGAGAGAGAGAGAGAGAGAGAGAGAGACACAGACAGACAGACAGACAGACAGACAGACAGACAGACAGACAGACAGACAGACAGAGCAGTGTGGAACGATCTGATAACAAAGGAGGGCAGTTGTGTCGGACACGCCCTTCATTTGGACCGAAGGGCCTTTCTGAAACCGGCTTTTGGGATAATGAAGTAAGGGTATAGAACTAGTAAAACACATAAAAGTGATTCTCTGTCTCTCTGTCTCTGTCTGTCTCTCTGTCTCTATCTCTCTCTGTCTCTGTCTCTCTCGCTTGCTCGCTCGCTCATTCTCGCTTTCGCTCACTCGCGCGCGCGCGCGCACGCACCCACCCACCACACACACACACACACACACACACACACACACACACACACACACACACACACACACACACACACACACACACACAAACAAACTGTGCATCTCACTTTAAGGATAATTTTGTTTCATTCGTTGTTGTCATTTTCATGTAAAATAACTCTTTATGTACTTGTCTGTTGTTTGACAATGGTAAGATTAGCCAAAATATACATATTTTGTTTTATCTAATTTTTGAAAAGTTCCATTTTGTCCCTTCTTGCGGTCTGCATCTCACTTTGCTTTGAGCAATTTTTTTTATATTATTCCACACAGAGCTTTTGGCGTATAATTCGCAGGAGTGGGTGTGGAAGATCTCACGTAAAGGGTCGCGTGTCTTTTTGTATGTTGTAAAGAAGTACCGAACACAGACCTGCAGCCCTCATATTTTCTGCATTGACGTATTTCTCTCGCATTGTTCTTTTTTTTTTTTTTTTGCTATAGCGAGAGCATATAGCAAGAAACTCGGCACAGAGAGACTTATTTATCAGAACCTTGTCAATAAAAACTGAGGGTACCTTTTTGTATTGCTCGTGATTATAATTTTGGGAGTGAGGTTTCTTAGGAAAGGTTTCTTTAGTGAGGTTTCTTTGTGTTGGGGGGGGGGGGGGGGGGAGGATAGGGACAAAATGAATGAAACGCGAGCAAAACCTCAGACTGTTTTATATCATCAGCTAACGCGTTCAGGTGATTGGTCAGGTATGCTGCAGTTTCTAAGGCAGTCGTATTCACGATTGCATTACAGATGTAGACTATGGACACTGTTCATACTGGCCTTTTCAACAACAATGAATGAAACGACAACAGGGGCTGACATCGCTATTCATCTCAGTGCACAATAATTTAGGATATTCTGGTGACTAGTATAGCCTTCGGTGTGGTCTGTGTCTGACGCTGTCTCCGTACTTCTCACGGTTCCTGTGTCCTGCCGTGTCTCGGATTTTGGTCCCCGTCAGTACCGCTTCTGTAACTCCTCTGGCTGAGTTCAAAGGTCAGCTCAAGACACTCCTGTTCACACAGGCTGCTGCTACTGTTGTGTTGCTTAATGTCCTCGGATGTCGGTTGACATACTGGGACAAGCTGAGACCAATGCGTGTGCATGGTTCAGTGTTGCTTTACGTCCACGGAAGCCGTAAGGCTCGTTAGGACGGAAAGCCCAGGACGGCCACCTCGACTTTCACAAAGCTCCTGAGCTCTGTTTACACAGGCCTTTCCACAAACCTAAGAAGATCATTTCTGCGAGCATAGATTATGGGTATATATATATATATATATATATATATAATTTATAAACGTGAATTGTTGTGTGCTAGTAAGTTAAGGATATGCCTCTGGTGGAGTTCACATACCATGTATTTACTCGCAAGCCAGGTGAGAGTTACCGTAGACGACTCAGGGCTTTGTTGTTGTGTTTGTATGACGTCTTTTGAGCGCGGATTAACTCCCTTGTGTGTTGATAGTGCATTGAGGTTTTGTTATGCCAGGAGAGAAAAAAATAAAAATAAAAGTGCTGTATAAGAGCCGTTCAATTTAGTTTTATTTTATATTTTATTTTAATTATAATTATTATCATTACGGATCTTACGATTATAAAACAGTTTGGTGCTAAGCACATCTTAACGAAACGAGTTAGTTCTCAATGCCGACACGCGTGTATTCAAAGTTCATGTAGCCCCGGAGCATGCTTTGTCATTTTTTTTTCATACGCTGAGTTGCCAGGTTGAATACATGCCCATAAGTAAGAGAATCGTCACTTCTTTGTTTCACGGTCTCGGTAATGACTAATATGACACCAACCCCCGTCTGGCCGCATGTATGGGTCTAGTTACTGTAGTAGATTCCCTGCATAGTGCCGACGCCTTTGCGTGCTCAAGGGAGGTAAGTATGCTGTAATCTCTGACATTTTGGCCCCACACGGCTCGCAGCAGAACAAGGACCAACTCATCCTTTTCAGTGCCAGACTGGCGCTTCAGTCCGCTACGCTGCATTGTCCGAAGTGAAAGGTGTTACTGAAGACAACACAGACTGTTCCATGCTGGTTTTGTTTATTTGCTCGCCTTTTCGAAGTTTTTGAAGACGATGAGTTGTAGAGATGACTTAGATATGATTAAAAAACAACAACAACAACAAAAAACTATATATATATTTATATAATAATAATTAAAAATAAAATAAAGGTGGGGTTGGGGGGGCGGGCAGCAGAAGCTGTTTCACGAACACTGGCTGTACTGCACTGTTCTTCGGCCAGTGAGATTCATTGAAACTGGCCAGAAGAGTGTGTATTCAAAAATCGATGTGAAACAATCTGTTGCATAGAGGGTCAGCGAAACAGCTTAATGCCATTACACTGCGCAGCTGAATATCTTCATCCTTTTGCTATGCCACCAAATGGATTAGCCGTAATTTCCACACGAACTTACGCAAGGGTGTCCCCGGAAGCAGACCCACTGTATTCGTTGGCCTTGAGTAATGGGTCCATTTCTGAGTGAAACTGTGGCGAAAGCTGACTGACGTTGGAAAGATTATTTTGTGTGTGTGAGAGAGAGAGAGAGAGAGAGAGAGAGAGAGAGGAGGGGGGTGTACACACACACACACACACACACACACAGCACCACACACAGCACGACACACACCACCACACACACACACACACACACGCACGCAGCACCACCCCGCACGCACGCAGCACACACACACACACACACACGCAACGCACGCACGCACGCACGCACGCACACACACACACACACACACGCACGCATGCACGCACGCACGCACACACGCACGCACGCACGCACGCACACAGGTGGGCATCACCTTGGCTTATTCAGCTGTGTAAACTGCACTGTTTCAAATCATTTCACCAAGCATCTACAGCTGCGTGACTGTTTCACAATGAACTGCGGGTGAGCCAGGTCTTGGGCGTTTTCAGGTTGTTCACTAACTCATGTAGCGGGCGCACTCAAGTACTCTTTCTTTTCGAGGAGCGATCCGTATGAATTTGCTCCCAGAATCTAGTGAGACAACACCGAGTAACTGTACTGTAACAATCGCAGTATACCAGTTGTGACTGTGCTAGTCTTAGTGACTACATGGGGATGTGTAACAATAATCATCATTTCTCTTCCTGCTACAAAATAATAACTGAGGCTGCATGAAGTCGTCATTGACAGTAGAGAACCTATTTTGACGAAGGTACGAAACAGGTGATGGATCACCACTGTGTTTAAACCAGTAAAACAAAATCAATGTGATTGATACCGTTGTGGATTTACGTTAAAAAGTTAACGGTTGAAAGTTTTCTTCTACCGGTCCTAGAGAGTCAACGGTTAGCACTGTTATGCAGCGTTCAAAAGACTGGCTCATTTCAGTTCATTTCGTTCAGTTCAAGATGATATCTATGCGCTCGGAAAAGCCCATATGCGCTCCACCCCGTCTCTCAAAGTTTCCCCAACGTTACCTTTGAAACGGTTCCAATGTTCGTCTGATTGACGATGGCCCTCTTCTCGTCCTTTCGAAGGTGATCGTCTAGCGCTTTCTTTTTCAACGCCTCTCTCCTGCGATCAGTGGTGCGATGTCCTTGGCTTTGTGCCCGCAGGTAGTGTCTCGAGCTTCTCAACACTTCAGATCTTCCGAGAAGCAAGCCACTTGTGAGGGTTGCTTTGCCCGCCAGTCTGTCTGCTCGGTAGCTTCCCCGTGGCTCAGTTTCAAAATACCTGGGGGGAAAAAGGCCACACCAGTACAGCCAGTAACAAACAAGTAAACAAGTAAACCGAGAACATGGAGCCATCGCTTGGTCAAGCGAATGACGACAAGAGCAAGATGTCATTAGAGATAGCGGGTACGTTAACTATTTGGGGGGGGGGGGGGTGCGGATGAGTGGTGTTGGTGGTGAGAATTTACAAATATAGAGTCAACAACAACAGACAAAATCAGACAGTTTGAGTTTGAAGGTGTCAGCTTTCAGCGTGTGTTTATAGTATATCGAGGTTCCCCACCCCCACCTGCTCCTCCTCCTCTCTCTCTCTGTTTGCATGTCTGTTCGCACAATGTTTTGTTCGTGCGCGAGTTTATTGTGAGCTAGAACGTGGGTGTGATTAATGATTCGGAATAACATTGCTAAGCTGAGCTAATGTGCGTCAGGTAGTATCTCCATCCTTTTCAGTAGAAAACGATCGTCATCTCTCCTCGCCTCCCCATCTCTGTCTGTCTGCTTGTCTCTCCTCCTCTCTCTCTCTCTCCTCCTCTCTCTCTCTCTCTCCCCCCACAACCTATTTTCAATCTCTCGTGATCTCATTTAAATTTTAAGATCCTGCCACTTGGGCGAGAGACGATATGCAGATGGCTCATCTTCGTGAAGTTGCACTGGCGCACCTTTGGATCAGACATGAAACCTCCACTGTTTTCTCGCCTGTCTGTGCATTTATGCCAAGTTTTAAGCCTGTATAGCGCACAGACTGAATTTCTGTCACGCACGCACACACCCCAGACGTATAGGACTACTCCACAGGTAGCACTGGTGTTCATGTCCCTCCTGACTTGCCGTGCTAGGCCCATTGTTTATAAAACAGAATATGTCCTCAGCTGACAAGCGGAAATGGTGGGAGGGTGAAGACTTGTTTCCACTGCCGTCATTCTGAGTCACTGCTCCTTGGATTTAGCTGAGGCTTGTCTGAATAGAGTGGTAAACACACATACACGCACGCACGCACTCACGCACGCACGCACGCACGCAAACACGCACATACACACACACACAAACGCGCGTATGCACACACAAACGCGCGTATGCACATACACGTACGCGCGCGCGCGCACACCCACACACACGTTCGCGCGCACATGATGCACGCACGCACGCACACACACTACACACATGTACGCCCCCCCCCCCCCCAACACACACACATAAAACAGTTTTTCACGAAGGTGATATTCAGGTATAAACTATTTAAAGGGTTCTTCGAGCGCCCAACCCGTACTGGCACTAAGCGCTTACAAATTCTTAAACATACGTATTTTTTATATTTTTTATTTAGAACACATATTCAAATATACATCCAAACCTACGTACGCACCCCCCCCCCCCCTCCACACACACACACACACACACACACACACACATACAAACAAACAAAAACACGTGTATCTCATGGCAATGTGACTGGAAAAAAAGTTATATAATTTACATTGTCTACTGGTGATGCTAATCATTATTCATTAATGAGCAGTTTTTGAGAAGGCGGCCTTACTGGATTTTAACCTAATGATACTCATTGTATTGCGTTTACAAAAGATGAAAGATGTGAGTTACAGTTGTTGTCTCCCTTCTTGTACGTGTGACGTCTTTCGACTACGGTTCATAATTCTTTGGTTGAATAAGAAGTGACAGAGCCTTTTTTTTTTCTTCTTCTTTTTTTTTTTTTGGTCAACCTGTTACTCACGTAGATCACCGAGGGGCCTGTCAACCCCCATAAGAAGACAATCTGTGATACTATCATTTTCGTGTGTGAACCGAGAAGACAGACAACTGTGACCGAGGAAGGTGTGGAAACCCAGACACCTCCGATGGCTCCATGTAGGGTAGTAGTCTCCGAATTCACAGGGCATGAGTTGAGTCGGAACGAATTCCTGCCCTGTGGCATTCCTCAGGTGAAAGGTTGCACGACCGCGTGCGTGCTGTTTAGATTCGGAAGTCGCTGATCACATCGTCCGCAAATGAAAGGTCATGTGTGTGTGTTGTCAGGCTCTGCTGTCATTAGAGAGACGTACCACAAAACGATTGCATCGCCTTTCTCTTACCGAATCGCGTCTGATTAGTTAATGAGCAAACCATCACGGGGGCGGGGTGGGTGGAATGTGAATGGGAGGCTGAACTGAGAATTTTAAGCAGTATTGTTGTAAACTTGTCTTCTTCTTTTCGTCTAGCCGGTTGCTGTTTTTTCCGACACTTGTAAGCTTCGTCAGCTTCTTCTTCTTCTTTTTTTTGCCCTTCCCGGCTCCGTCAAATGACGGCAACGCGTACAGGCATAAAGTGCTTTTTATTGCAGAAAGGAGTTTTATTGTTACAGAAGTTTCACAGGCAAGAACGCGTCCTGTGACGGAGAGGATAAAGCACAGGGCTCATGGTCAAATAGTTGCGGGTTCGAATCTCGGTTCGCGCAGTACCCCACTCCACCCCCTAACTCTCGCTGTAGTTTGTATCTGACATTGGTGGGTGAAGCGTCAAGCCCTTCGGATGAAGCAAAAGGCCACAGTTCCATCGGCGACAAGCGTGTACGCGCCAAACAGCGCACGACGACGATATATTGTTCTTGAAGACATCTGTACATGCACACACACACACACACACACACACACACACACACACACACACACACACACACACACACACACACACACACACACACACACACACGAGAGAGAGAGAGAGAGAGACACACACACACACACACACACACACACACACACACACACACACACACACACACACACACACACACACACACACACACACACACACACAGGTGAGGAGGAGGGAGGGAGAGGAGAGAGAGAGGAGAGAAGAGAGAGGAGAGAGAGAGAGAGAGACACACACACACACACACACACACACACACACACACACACACACACACACACACACACACACACACAAGAGGGAGAGAGAGATATAGAGGGAAGGAGGGAGGGAGAGAGAGAGGGGGGGGAGAGAGAGAGAGATGGAGGGAGGGAGGGCAGGAGAGAGAGGGAGAGAGAGGGAGGAGGGCAGGAGAGAGAGAGAGAGAGGGAGGGAGGGAGGGAGGGCAGGAGAGAGAGGGGGGGGGGGATACAATCCCTTTTATTTCCGAGTTCTGACTTCCGGTCAAGCTTGCCATAGGTCAGCTCTTTCAGATATCCTTTTAAGCCAGTCATGTCAATCCTGTTTTCCCAGAGTCCGTTTCATTATTGGACCAGCTCCTAATAATTATCCTGTTCTCCAAACACCGTTCCGAGCTCTCAGCTCTTCTGGCCGCAGACTCAGGCCTTGCTCATTGTCCGATTTTTTTCCAGAGCAGATCTTGGCCGTGTAGTTGTTATTCTTTCGTGTTGGTGCGGCCGTGAGCAGCATTAAACCTCTCTCCCTCCACACAAAAGGGCGGAGGATGCGTTGGACTATCTGCTTGGTTAGAGAAAGTTCAAAGATTAAAATGAGCTAAAAGAAAGAGTGACACGCTTTTGGCTGCGGACCACGCTGCCGCTGCCAAAACGGGTGATTTCTCTTTTGTCTCGGTTTATGAACAGGTAAAAGGGGAAACCACTGGCACACAAGTCAACAAAGCTTCCGTTCACTACGCCTTTCCTTGTATATATGCGAACTGCAAACAGTGTGCAGCGATAATGACGATGAACTGAGGTAGTAATAACAACATGCTCTTGCTTGAATTCGTTCTGTGAATCCGTCTTGCTACAAAACGAAACTGTGATGTGTAATAAATGACAGAGGTTCATTAACTGATGCATAATACATGACAAAGGTTCATTAAATCTCAGAGGTCGTGTGGCGCAGCGTTTAATGCTCTGGATTCAGGATGGAGTAGCTGCTGGTTTGAATTCCGGTTCAGGCTGTATCCCCTTCTCTTCACACTCCTTGGTCTCAGGGTGGTCGCTCAGTGTCTAGTCTTTCTCAGGGTGGTTGCATTAGTGTCTGGTCAAGCTCCTCCTGCTCCTTGGTCTCAGTATGGTCGCCATATCGGTGTCAAGTCCTTTTGGGTGAGACGAAAAGCTGAGATCTTGTGTGCTACAGGTTTGCGCACGATAAAGATTCCACAGAGGCGGAAGACGTTGCCCTGGAAAATGCTTGTTTTTAAGGGAAGCTTTGAATAGTTTCGAAGTTCCATCGAGTTGAACAATTTAAGGCATGCAGGAAATTCAGTACTCACTTCAACCCGACGATAAACTGTTCAGGCCAGTAATTTTATTCATATGCACGTA
Source organism: Alviniconcha marisindica (assembly GCA_018857735.1). Taxonomy (NCBI): domain Eukaryota; kingdom Metazoa; phylum Mollusca; class Gastropoda; family Provannidae; genus Alviniconcha; species Alviniconcha marisindica. The sequence goes on from JABMCL010002295.1 coordinate 563,360, forward strand.
GACAGCTGAACAATTCTTAGCAATAAATGGATAAATCCAACTGCTGGTTGCAGAGGGTTTCCGCACATAAAACGACAGTCTGGTGATTAAACTGTTTTTGGACGTTTTAACAGCTGATCTAGGCTTGCACAGAATTGCGTGGACGAAGGTAATGGATAATTTACCTTTAACGCCTAGTCAACCATGACGGTTATATTAGGGCTAATGATGGCAGTGCGAATTCAAGCGTGACCAAGCTGGCCTTCTCATCGTAACCTTTTAAAATAGATTACTTTTGTAGTGACGACTAAGCAAAGAGTCTGTTGCTGCGTTTGTCATCGAACCTTTTGCTGCGTTTCTCATCGTAACCTTTTGCTGTGTTTCTCATCGTAACCTTTTGCTGCGTTTCTCATCGTAACCTTTTGCTGTGTTTCTCATCGTAACTTTTTGCTGTGTTTCTCAGCGTAACCTTTCGCTGCGTTTCTCATCGTAGCCTATTGCTGTGTTTTTCATCGTAACCTTTTGCTGTGTTTCTCATCGTAACCTTTTGCTGTGTTTCTCATCGTAACCTTTTGCTGCGTTTTTCATCGTAACCTATTGCTGTGTTTCTCATCGTAACCTATTGCTGTGTTTTTCATCGTAACCTTTTGCTGTGTTTCTCATCGTAACCTTTTGCTGTGTTTCTCATCGTAACCTTTTGCTGCGTTTTTCATCGTAACCTATTGCTGTGTTTCTCATCGTAACCTTTTGCTGTGTTTCTCATCGTAACCTTTTGCTGCGTTTCTCATCGTAACCTTTTGCTGCGTTTCTCATCGTAACCTATTGCTGCGTTTCTCATCGTAACCTATTGCTGTGTTTCTCATCGTAACCTTTTGCTGTTCTTCTCATCGTAACCTTTTGCTGCGTTTCTTATCGTAACCTTTTGCTGCGCTTTTCATCGTAACCTATTGCTGCGTTTCTCATCGTAACCTTTTAAAACTGATTACTTTTGCAATCACGACTAAGCAAAGAGTCGGTTGCTCTGTTTCAGATGCACAGACTAACTGGCCCACTGTGCTGTACAGACCAGAGGTAGTATGGCTGTTTGTTTCTCTCAGTCTGTCAGTCGCTGTCGGTCTATCTCTGTCTCTGCCTGCCTGTCTGTCTGTCTGTCCTATCACACCGTTCTCTCTTCTCTCTCATCTTCCGTCTCTTCTCTCTCTTCTCTCTCTCTCTCCTCTCTCTTCTCTCTTCTCTCTCTCTCTCTCTCTCTCTCTCTCTCTCTCTCTCTCTCTCTCTCTCTCTCTCTCTCTCTCTCTCCCTCTCTCTCTCTCTCTCTCTTTCGCCATCCTTTCTCCCCCCTGTCTGTCTCTGTCTGTCTGTGTCTCTGTCTGTCTGTCTGTCTGTCTGTCTGTCTGTCTGTCTGTCTGTCTGTCTCTCTCTCTCTCTCTCTCTCTCTCTTCTCTCTCTCTCTCTCTCTCTCTCTCTCTCTCTCTCTCTCTCTCTCTCTCTCTCTCTCCATAGTTTTTTCCCCCTAACGTCTTTATGGTCTCGCCCTCGTAGCAGACGTGTCGTTCTGAGTTGGCCTAGTGATTGAAAGGTCGCGGGTTCGAATCCGCTGCAGGAGCGGCGGGAGAACTGTCTTCTCCAGGGTCAACCTTCTGTGCTGACTCTTATTTCGTTGTCCGTTCCACCCCCGTGTTACCGCAGTAGCACGTAAAAGATCTCGGTCATTTACCGCTGTAGCACGTAAAAGAGCTCGGTCATTCTGCCAAAAGTGAAGGTGGCAGGTTACAGCTAAACACGCATGCACCTTACGTATGTGGCTTTGCATGAAGTAGCATGGTGCATGGTTGTATGGTGAACACAGAACGCGCCGAGACGGCAGCAGTTTCATGCGGCACCAGCCATGCCAGCGCTGTAAGTACACCACTTCGGTGGATATTCAAAAGGCGCTGTAAAAACTAGTCACTCGTGCAAAATCATATGCGAACGCCGTAAGTCTGCTCGAGAGCGGAGAATAGCGCTATATAAAAGCGATCAACTAACCTGAACTAGGAGGGGCTAGCTTCAGATCCACTTGGCGGCAATGCCTCTCTCCCGATCTCCTCGCGATTTAATGTTGCCAACAGACGCGTGAGACTGCCTTTCCATTACTATTACAAGTGACAGACGGTAGTCCTGGTGACACAAACTCTTCCACAATGACCCGACAGTCCAAGGGCGAGCTTACCAGCAGTTGATCTGTTGTCAACTGTGCTATCGCGCAACCAAAAAACAAACAAACAACACACGCACGTACGCACGCACGCACGCACGCACGCACGCACGCACGCACCACACACACACACAAAGCAACCACACACTATGACCACAGTTACAAAGAAAGTTGTTTATTAATACATTTGTGGTCAGCACTCCATTTTTACCTGTCCTTTCAACATCTAATATTCGGCTACAGGCTTCGCAGAGGAATAGGAATTCAGCCCCCTCCCCCTCCCCACAGACACCCCCACCCCCTGCCTAACCCACACCCCCAGACATTACATCAACAGAGAAAGAAGAAGAAAAATTAGCCAAATATCTTGTAGCTGTTGATGCCGGCTTATTTTGCCTGGGCCGGTTAATCCTCAGAGTTGTTAGCAAACCTGACTCATACCTTACAGTCTTGTGTAAAGTAGGCGGGCTGACTAAGCCATCTGGGGCTCATGACAGCAGCCTGGTGGGCAGATTGATTCAAACGGGAGGGTGGAGGATGGAAGAGGGAGAGAGGACATGCATAAGTCTTGTCACTGCAGGAGACCACAAATCCATTAGGCGTTAGAGTGTGGGATCTAAATCCGTGTGGTGGTGTTTAACCCAGACAGCCAACGTGGCTAGAATGTGTGTGTGTGTGTGTGTGTGTGTGGGGTGGGGTGGGGGGGTGCGTGCGTGCGTGCGTGCGTTGTGTGTTGTGGAATGTGTGCGTGTGTGTGTGTTTGTGCGTGCATGCGTGCGCGCGCGCGCGTGCATGAGTGTGTGTGTGCGCGCGCGCGCGCGCGCGCGTGTGTGTGTGTGATCTGAACAAATGTCACACCATCTTTAAGGTGACTCAAACGTCACAAGTGGTGCGATGGGATGCCCTGCCCGCAAAATGTGTTCTGAACATCCATTTTAAACACTTGGATCTGCTGAGGGTACTTGGGTGGTATTTCAATAGTTTTATTGGGCCAAGTTTACTCAAGCTTTACGTGCATAGTTCTTGAGCTGTCTGGCTTGTCGATTCCGCCATTGAGACGTTTATTTTAGTGTTGGTGTATAGTTTGAACAAAATATAGACACATATATTCACAAACAGACTGGCAGACAAACACACACTTTGCATATTCACAAACAGACTGGCAGACAAACACACACTTTGTATATTCACAGACTGGCAGACAAACACAGACTTTGTATATTTACGAAGAGACTGGCAGACAAACATACACTTTGCTGTGGGTCAGTGGGTCAGAAACACAAATAAACACGCAGACAGGCTTACTGGCAAACACATGATTCTGGCCACGGTGTGTAGGTGTGTCAAAAATATAAACAGATGGACATGTATACACGCAAAATTACGGGAAGATTGACACACGCTCTTAGTTTCGCGTGCTTACCGGAGAGGGAGAGAGAGAGAGAGAGGGAGGGGGGCAGAGGTAGAGAGACAGAGACAGATAGACAAACAGACAGACAGGCATACAGACAGACAGTCAGGGGACAGACAGACAGACAGACAGACAGACAGACAGACAGACGGACGGACGGACGGACGGACGGACGGACGGACGGACAGGACGGACAGACAGACAGACAGACAGACAGACAGACAGACAGACAGACAGACAGACAGAGATTTCCACAAAGACCGGTCTGAAGACCCCACGTCATCTGTTATGTGACATTTTTAATGAATGTTACTGAGTTTGCACCAGCCACGACACCTAAGCCTACACCTCGCTCGACAAGGCCTGCACAGTATTACCGCCGATTAATTGCCGTGCAGACATATTGCCCACCTGGAAATCCCAACAGTCACCTGGCAAAAGTGAGAGGTTGCAGGTATTTCCAGTTTGGGGATCTTTCCTTTGCCTCAGTCAGGATTCAGTTACGTGAACAAACATGACAGGCACTTGACTAGAGATGGGGATTAACACCGCATAATCTTGCGTGCAGCCCCCCCCCCCCCCCCCTTTTTTTCCTTCCCCCTTCTCCTCACGACATCACCCGTAGAAAGCGAAAAAGAAAAAAAGAAAAAAGCACACCAAAAAACAATTAAAAAACCCAAACACACACACACACACACACACGCACGCACGCACGCACGCACGCACGCACGCACGCACGCACGCACGCACGCAAATACACACACACACACACACACACACACACACACACACACACACACACACACACACACACACACACACACACACACAAACACACACACACGAATATCCGTCCGGTAAGCTTTAACTATTTTAAAGGTCCATTTCGTTCAAGAGTTAGAAGTGTGTCCGATTTAGAACTAGCGATCTCCAGAGATTGGAATAAGTCAGACTAACGTGGAGGCAGATAGCTTCTTTAAACTTCACTCTTACAAGCTGCAGCTGCTTTCAAGCTTCGCTTTTTAAAAAACATCCCATTGTCAAAAAGGGATTTATGTCTGTTTTTGTTCTAACTTCATGCGTAAAGTGTGTTTCGTCTCTGTGGGGATGGCCACTGTTGTCTAACATAATATGACATTTGTTGGTTTTCAGGGTCAGTGTAACAGAGGATGCACGTGCGCCGACCTGAGGGGACGACCGGTAAGGACCAGCTGAATACGCATGTGGACGTACGGACATGCAGTACGACACAGTACCATACAATACACACAATATACATGCACTGAATTTTGCTGGGGGGCTGAGATCGGGGAGGGTGGTGGGAATGGGGTGGCGAAAGAGTACCATATGAAAGACCTGTGTTGCGAGCTGTACCACTGCAAAAAAAAAGCACCGGCTGGCCGTGGATCACTAGTGTGTTGCTGTCGTACCGACCTTGTCGTGAACCATGTCGCGACATGTTACCATCGTACTGACCTGGTCCTCAGCCATGTAACTCTCGTCAGTCCTCGTCGGTCTGACGGCTGTGGAAAGTCTAGGTCAGCAGAGACACCTTACAGGAACGGGCGGTCCCCTTCCGCAGATCGGTCCCCCACGCAGATACACATCGCCCTGTTAACTCGTGCTGACACCGGCACAGAGTCTGGGTCAGACGGCAGTCAAGTGATGGGAGGGTGCAAACAAAACGTGGTTGTACTACTGAGGTTAAGTAAAGGCCAACCCCGCAGAGCAGGAAATATAGGACACGATGAAACGCGGGTTTTCGTCTCGATCACAGCCATTCTATTTTTTCGGCCCTAAGCGCGTGATGTCCTACAAAGTATATCTGCGTAGTCCTCCTTGGATAACCGCAATTAAGCTTATTTTTTGGCCCTAAGCGTGTGAGGTGCTTCAAAGTAGATCTGCTTAGTCCTCCTTGGATAACCGCAATTAAGCTGTGAACTTCCCATGGCGTTGATAGGCAGCCAGCGTTATTTTGAGAGCGAAGAGGTGACCGTGTTTGTTTTATCCACCTACGTTGAATTTAAATGCATTAGTAAGTAAATAAGACCTCTTACAAACTAAGAGACGGTTGTTTTTCCTGTTTTACACTTCAGTTATTCTTTGATTTATCGGTTTATTCTTCATTCTTCGACCGCATAATTTGAAAGAACGAAATAAGGCCCTTGTCAATCAGATCAACACTGGAACTGTTCCAGAGGTAACATTGGGGACCTTTCTGAGAGACGGGGTGGAGTGCATTATTATTGGTTGTCTAGCGCGTGTAGATACCACTCTGAACTGAATTTAACTGCTTGAATGATTTACCAGTCCGGTTCCTCCATGTTTTGCTAAGCTTCTATACATGTACATGATGTCAATCGTCCTCTGACAGTTTGAACTTTGTAGTTTATATTGTGTATGATGTCAATCGTCTTCTGTCAGTTTGAACTTTGTAGCTCATATCACACAAGCCTGTCCCTTCCTGTACGCAAAGTTAGGGAAGACAGGGAAAGCAAAAATGTCCATAATCACATTCATCTGGAGCAGGATTTACAACAAGGATAACAATGACAAAATCGACAGTCATCTTGTACAACGAACAAGGACAGATAAGAAACATTTCGTTGCATGTCAGGGAAACTCGGCAAAACACTTACCGAACTAAACTAAGTACACTTAGAAAACCCACCGAAGAAGGTTGGTACAAAAGCAACATTCATCAGTCATTGTGTTGACATACAATGGCACGGGCAACCCGAGAGTCGCTCGTGAAAAGAAGATGGAGTCTTGACAATGACTACAACGTACCTATGCACCAGATGGTCAGGTCTGCAGGGCTCGGTTGCATGGGCGTGCTTAGTACCTACCTAGAACATCTGCATAGCGCTTGTCAAGACAGTAGTAAAGGAGATGAGGATTTTGAGGGATCGCCAAAACCCAAAGGACGTGTTGGATGCTGTTGAATTGTCTGTATTCTCGGTTTCGTTCTCGACAGGCCGACACTCTGGACCTCTGCGCATTGATCTGAGATAAAATCGATCATCCGCATATACAACAGGGCACACTGTTCTCTCGCATGCACCTGATGATCGCTGTTTGATTGTATATGCATAAGGCTATTTTGGAGAAACCGTGGCCAATCTGTTTGGGCCGGTAGACAAAAATGCAGCCAGCCGTATGATTAAAGATTGTACGGCTAAAGCAATTCGGTCTTGGGTGAGATCGAGTCTTGACCCGTTCACTGCCAACAATTGTGCAGTTTGATTAGTTTTCTTCCAAGAACGGTCTTGAGGAAAGGTTAGGCTGACCAAAGGGTGTTGCTTTTGAGAACTTCGTTGCACTTAATAATTCGTGAGAAGGTGTAATTCAAGCAGGAAGTGGAACAGAATCCGTAAGCAGATAAAATTCGCTTTGTCGCTGGCATCATATGACAGCATACAGAAAACTTTGTCGTGTCGTGCGACACATTTGCTTTTAGACAGGATAATAGAAGAAAACAAAAATAGTTACATCAGCAATCAATAATTATGTAACATCTTGACGCCCCCCTTCAGTAGCCCTTCTTGAGGCACTTCACACTCCCTTCATCCCCTGTCCTCAAGCCCCCCCGCCCCCCCCCCAACCCCACCCCACCCCACCCTTGACACTTCCTCCCTACCCCCTTACTCTCTCTCTCCCTCCTCCCCCCTCCCTCTCTCTCACTCTCTCTCTCTCTCACCACACACACACACACACACACACACATCACCACAACACACACACACACACACACAAAACCACACACACACACCGCACACACACACACACACACACACACACACACACACACACACACACACACACACACACACACACACACACACACACACACACACATACACACACACACACACTCGCACACACTCGCACACACATACAGCAGCATCGATCAGACTTGCGTTCCTCGCAACATTGTCATCACACCTTCTAAGATTTCACATGACGAATGGCTGAAGGAATCAAGCTTCGCCTCTTTGCCGTCCTAGGAGCAGAGATAGGAATAAAGCGAAGAACATTCGGGTATAGACGATACATTTGTTCGTCTGTCACGCGATTCCCACCCCTGAGCGGATTACCGGTGTTCTGAAATTTGGTGTCTGGTTTAGACGTAATCTCATCATGGTTTTCCGGTCAGCCTGCTGTGAACTGAGGCCGAGGTGTAGAGGAGTTTGGACTCAGCTTATACCCACCTGAATAAAAGAACTAAGACTCTAACAAAAGTCTCGTTTTTATTCGTGAACATATATCCAGGGCAGGGTGGCTCCTCGTGTTTCAGTTCCGTGCCTTCTCAAGTGTGTAATTAATTCTTTCATTCTCTGTTTTACACCGTGCCATTGTGTAGGCTGTTTCAGCCTCCCTGGGATGGATGACCGTGCACATAGCATGGTGCCAGCGTTTCTTATCCAGTGACACTACCTTTTTGACAGCTGGTACGGGCGGACTGTGAATAAAGCAATAAGCATACATAAGTAGAGTTTGTCCCCCCCCCACCCCCCAACCTGCCTTTCCCTCCCCCCTCCACACACACGCTCCCCCCCACACACATACACACACGCACACAAACACACACGCACACACACACGCACACACACACGCACACACACACACACACACACACACACACACACACACACACACACGCACGCACGCACGCACGCACGCACGCACGCACGCACGCACACACACACACAAACACACGCACGCACGCACGCACACACACACACACACACACACACACACACACACACACACACACACACACACACACACACACACACACACACACACACGGCGCAAATAAATCAACTGATAAAGAGAGAAGGTGATTTGTAGTCTGAGTTTGCGTTTGCAGGCGGAATTAAAAACGGAGTAGGCCTACTTGCAGAAAAACACTTAGAGTGCTACATTTGAAATAAGCAGTCACAGTTTAATGAGTTTTTGAATTTCTTTGACAAGCTGTGTGTGTGTGTGTGTGTGTGTGTGTGTGTGTGTGTGTGTGTGTGTGTGTGTGTGTGTGTGTGTGTGTGTGTGTGCACTGCATGTATGTCTGTGTGTGTCTGTGGTGTTTGTGTGTATATGTGCGCGCGCGTGTACGCGTCTGTCTGTCTGTCTGTGTTTATATTGCAGGGTCCACCAGGTCCGAAAGGCGAGGTCGGCATGATGGGCACCCCAGGTCTACCCGGGGTGGAGGGAGCCCCTGGTGCACGGGGGCTGAAGGGGGAAGCGGGCTTCACAGGGGAGCCAGGAGAACGAGGCGAGCCGGTAAGAACTGTGGCTGTGGGCACTTTGACAAGAACACACACGTTCCCAGCGTTTCACTTTTCATTGGTCTCTGCTCACCTTGTCCTAATGGTCTATCCACACGCTGGTATGTCCTGATCTGCACTCACATGTACTACAGCCACAACCTTTTGGTGCCTCCCTGGAGTCAACCCATGTTCCTATGTTTCCTGATGCTCTCAAAACTCCATGTTCACTAAGCCCTATGTTCCCTCAGCTCAGTGTTCCCTAAATCCGATTCCCCCGAAACCCGATTGATGTTCCCTAAGTTCGATGTTTGCTAAATTCCATGTTCCCTCAGCAAGTACAAACATTGAACGATTTTTTGACGTTTGGTCACAAACTCACAGTTAACAGAAGTGCTTCTTTGGTTCCTCTAGCTTTTAGATTCCTGCCTGTTTGACCTAAACTTCGATTGCAGACATCCTTCGTCGACGCCGTAGTCAGCTGAGTATATAAATCATCGAGTTGAGGGAACATGGGACCGCAGGAATATCTGGCTGAGGGAACATAAGGCTGAGCCTGGAATTATAACTATGCCCTTGCTGTCTTCACCCTTCCTCCTCCGCTCACTGAACCAGACAGCAACTGAGTCGTAGTATCAGGTGAAAGGTAGTCACACAGTAGCCTACGGACTAGCCCAATTCGCCTTATTCATTCATTTATTCCAGTATAACCATTTTGGTTTCAGAGATGGTACAAGATCAAAGAACAGAAGAGAGCAATGAACGGCTTTTATTTCTGTGATTCGCTTTTTTAATATTATACCGTGGATGTTTTATGAATATAACGAATACTGTGAGGCTTTTGCTTTTTGCTTGTTCAGTTCTTTATACCGAGCACATATGTAAAGTCTGTGGGTCCTTTAAACATGCAAGAGTAGCTACAACCCACAAACAAAAATAGAGAACAAAACGGCAACGAACTTCCGATATACATCCATATTCATGGCAAGACAGAGAAAGTAAAAAGGAAAAGAAATACACTCTAATGTCTGGAGCACCAGTAACTTTAATACGGCCGAACGTTGACTTCGAGCGGACATTGAAAAGGTCTGGTGTCAATCTTGACTTTATGCCGAGACGGGGGCCGAGCGGGGACTAAAAACAGCTGTCAAACGACTCGACTTCCCTGACCGGTTGGTCAACTGTTTGCCTTTCTCCGCTGGGCTGGGAGTGTGGACGTAAGTGTGGGAAACATGTGGTAACGTCGACACACAGAGAATTTCGCCGTTTTCCTTTTCGGTGCGCGTGGGTTGTCGAAATGGGCAGAGGTTAAGTTGTAGGTGGGGAGAGAGCGGGACAGGGGGTGGGGGGGGGGGGGGGTGGGATGAGAGAGAGAGAGAGCTATTTATCTTCACTTCGCTGCTCTGATAACACGGAACTAAAACTTACAAGACGACAAAGAGTGTGCTTGTTCAGTTACACCTTTCGTTGTCACAGTTGAACTGCCATTGATCTGATAAAGTACAAAACCGCGCAAGTTGTACTGTACTGACTTTAACCTAAAAATAAGAATGAGTAAAAGAACAAGAAGAAGTTTTGAGAAGACGAGAACGAGAAGGAGAGAGAGAGAGAGAGAGAGAGAGAGAGAGAGAGAGAGAGAGAGAGAGAGAGAGAGAGAGAATGGGGGAGGGAAGGGAGTGTAGAACGAAAGACAAACTAAGAAGATTACTGTGGTGCATTTGCTGTAATCAGTGCTTACTTTCTACCTTATGCAATCGACTGAAAGAATAAATAAAAATAAAATAAAAAAAGTACCGAGACGCCTGAGCCACTTAACTAGTTATTTTGAACTGTGTCATCATCCATGTTTACTGCCGCGACCGGCTAGGAGAATTTCGCGTGGCTTGTATTGGGGGAACTGCCTGCTTCAACCTGACGTTTAGGTTACACACGTAATTTGGGCTCTGTCTCCTTATCACAACACATTAGCACATAAAACGATTTTTTTCTGTAGGATCAGACAACCCGTTGAGTTATTGCACCTTGCGTCCATAAAGCGCGTATTGTGCAGATGCAAATTTTCACTTTTCCCTTAACAAAAGAAGCTCTTACAGATACGGAGAAGTCAGGACTGTGGCTTCTTCGGTGTTTGCTCGCTTCTATCAGCACAGATATGAACAGGTAAAATTGCCTCCGTGTGCGTGCCGATCTGTATCTCACCGTCGAAAAAAAGAAGAAAAAAGGTTGCTGTTGTTGTTATTTTTATTTTTGCTGGATCTGGCTTTCTCAAAGTACACCTCGTCCATCAGAGAGAGGAAGTCAAAATAAAAGCTTGAAATCAAGGATTTTGTTTTAAAATTCCCTGCTGATTTCATTTTGAATTTTGAAACCGAGTTTCGTGAATGATGGTTCAAAACAATGTCAACTGTCGCGTGCCGCGGATTCTTTGGTGTTCGGCACGAGCAGTGCGTACTCACTTCACAAGAGAAAAAAATATCACAGCAGCTGCAGTAGGCCAACTGTTAAACGTGATGGTGTTTCGCGCATACGATCCCGTAGTAGTGAAACTCACGAAACATTGTTTTTGTTGTTGTTGTTGTTGTTGTTTTGCACCTTTCATATTGATACGAAATCAACTGGTCATTTCTAAATAAAATCCTGTTTTCGGTTTTTGTATTTGATCTTCCCTAAATATTGAACAAAACACGTTTTGGGGAGACTGGTTTCTTTAAAAGTGGTCGATCTGTTGGTCGACTGAACAGTCATGCTGGCAAGTATATATATATACTACCGATTTACGACTAAGTACTGCTGCATAACACATAAATTGAATTTTTAATTAGAACTTGCTGACAGGATTGATGATGGGAGAACCGGCCGCTGGCGCGTACGAATGTCTGAATGTCCCAGATCCAGGAGTCGTTCCAATCATGTTTTCTTTCAACGGTGATATAACCACTGTTGACTGATTAGTGCAATGGGAGTGCAGATACACGACCTCTCTCCATTAAAAGAAACACATACACACACACACACACACACACACACACACACACACACACACACACACCACAACACACACACCACACACACACACACACACACCACACACACACACACACACACACACACACACACACACACACACACACACACACAAGAAACAGAGTCAGCTGATAACAGCTTTCACATACACAACTAAAAACTAGAAGTTAGCATGTAATGAAAGCCTCTTTGTTTGCTGGCGCACCAGCGAGTGTGAGCAGAGTGTATGTGATATGTGTATGTGTGTGTGTGTGTGTGTGTGCGTGCGTGTCGTGCGTGCGTGCGTGCGTGCGTGCGTGCGCGTGCATGCTTACGTGCGTGTGTGTATGTGTGTGTGCGTGCGGAATGCTTGTGTGCGTGCGTGTGAGTGAGTGTGCGTGATTGTGAATGTGTGTGTGTGTGAGTGAGTGTGCGTGCGTATGAGTGTGTGTGTGTGTGTGTGTGTGTGTGTGTGTGTGTGTGTGTGTGTGTGTGTGTGTGTGTGTGTGTGTGTGTGTGTGTGTGTGTGTGTGCGTGCGTACATGTGTGATTGCGTGTGCGTGTGGGTATGTTACAGTGTTTACGCACTCGTGTCCGTTAGTGTGTGTGTAGAAATCATCATCATCATCATCATCATCATCATCATCATCATCATCATTCTGTTTGTAATTTTTTTTTATTACTGTCAATGCGAAGCGCCTGATGCACAGGCAAGGTGATAATATATCAATGCCAGAAATGAATCAGTCAACCAGTCAACAGTCTTCTTACCTTGGCATTTGCAGGGACTAGAAGGACGTCCAGGAGTCCACGGAGCGCCAGGACAAACTGTAAGATTGCGTGTTCATCCATCTGTCTGACTGCCGACTGTCTGACTTGGTCTTCTCTCCGTCTGTCTGTTTGTTTCTCTACTGCTGTTGACTTGTCTTTCTGTAGTAAAGATTGTCCGTGTGCTGTCTGTCTGTTCGTTTTTCTCTCTCACACACTTTTCAGCTTTCACGTTATTATTGTTTTTTTTCTTCTGTCTTTTCCTTTGGGTCGGTCTTTTCCTTTGGGTCTTCTTTTTTTCCATCTTAGATGTTTTGTTATGTTTCCTCGTTGTTGTTTTTAAAATTTATGTCATCAGCCCGCTCGCCACCCTACCTGCTTTCCTCTCAGACTGATATGTCACACACACACACACACGCACGCACGCACGCACGCACGCACGCACGCACGCACGCACGCACGCACTCACGCACTCACTCACTCACTCGCACGCACGCACGCACGCACGCACGCACACACACTGAGATTGAAATCCATCAGATGTCTGGAAAACTTGCCGAGATGGATCAAAACAGTTTAGCCTACGAAAACAAAAGAAAAGAGAGAGAGAGAGAGAGAGAGAGAGAGAGAGAGAGAGAGAGAGAGAGAGAGAGAGAGAGAGAGAGTTGAAAAGGCGTTTTAGCGGACGCTTTTTGATAAAGTGCAGATCATCTGAACGTGTGCGTATCTATGCCGCTATCTTCCCTCACCACAACGTTATCGTGCACACTTTCCTGCTGACGCCTTTTCCGTATGAAAACAAAATTGTAATTTGTTAATCGATTGATTGTTTTGACGCCGAGTCGTCTCTTCGAAGAGGTGATGATGGCGGCAGCTGAAATCCCAGGAATCGATGGGAGTGGTGATACGGTGTTCACAAACCATAGCTTTTGAAGGGAATGGCGAATCTGAGGTTTGAACCCGTGGCCGTCTGATCTGTTGGGTTGTAAGAGCAGCTAAAACGGCATTGAAAAGTGGAATTTTGTTAGCACCCGTCTCAGCTAGAGTTTATAGTTATCCCGCATGAAGCATGTTTGTGGTTATCTACCTTCTGAAAACACATAACTTTATATCATTTGCGGACACTTTTTTTGCTGGAATAAAATGGTTTGACATACTTCGTTGTTCCACACGGACGCATGCACGCACGCATACACAAACACACACACACGCACGCACCCACGCACACACATACTGACACACACGCACGCACTCACGCACCCACCCATACACATACACACACACACACACACACACACACACACACACACACACACACACACACACACACACACACACACACACACACACACACACAAATGCACGAAGTAAAGGCGAGACAAATGTGTTGCCCGGTTTGGCCACCAGAACATTTCTAGAGCTGCTGAACATACAAACAGTCAACGTACGCTAAAGGAATAACATCATCCTTAAAAGCGGTCGCCAGTTCTCCGTTTACTCGTCAAGTGGTTGTAAAGCTGGAAGAACTTGCTGTGCCAGGGTGTTTAAATGAGTAACAGAAAGAACGCTGTTACAACATCATGTTCGTAAGCGTGCAAAAGTACCGATTTTAGTTTTATCATTTAGCTCAAGCATTGTGATGATAATAATGATAATCAGTAATGTATTCTTTTATGTGCTATTTCTCCAGGATGGAGCACATAGCTCATTGTATGAAAGCAAAGAACAAGGAATCAAACGTAGACAAAACAAAGAAATTCGCTTATCGAGAAACAAGCCACACAGCAACAAAACCGACACTCGCGCACTGAAAAGCACATTTTGGTCAGCAACAGTAACAACGAAAACACACACACACACACACACACACACACACACACACACACACACACACACACACACACACACACGCACATGCACACGCGCCGTGCATATGCTAGGTACAGGCAACGTGTATAATAAGTGTTTGTTACAGGCAATGTATATGATACGTATTCAGTGTTGCAAACATTTTGTATGATAAGTGTTTCTTACAGGCAATGTGTATATTAAGTGTTTCTTACAGGCAATGTGTATGATAGGTGTTTGTTACAGGCAATGTGTGTGATAAGTGTTTGCTACAGGCAATGTGTGTGATAAGTGTTACAGGCAATGTGTATGGTAAGTGTTACAGTCAGTGTGTATGATAAGTGTTTGTTACAGGCAATGTGTATGGTAAGTGTTACAGGCAGTGTGTATGATAAGTGTTTGTTACAGGCAATGTGTATGATAAGTGCTACTAGCAATGTATATGACAAGTTTTTGTTACAGGCAATGTGCATAATAAGTGTTTGATACAGATAATGCATATGATAAGTATTTGTTACAAGCAATGCACATGATAAGTATATGTTACAGGCAATTCGTGTAATAAGTGATACAGGCAATGCGTATAATAAGTGTTACAGGCAATGCATGTGATATGTGTTTGATACAGGCAATGTTTAATATAAGTGTTAAGGTGTTTGATACAGGCAATGTATATAATAAGTGTTACAGGTGTTTCATACAGGCAATGTGTATAATAAGCTTGTTCCCGTGTTGCCCCAGGGCTCAGTGGGTCCTCGCGGTCCCCAGGGGCTGCCCGGCCCACAGGGTATGCAGGGGATGCCCGGGCCTAGGGGTGAGAAAGGGGCACCCGGCTTTAACGGCCTGGACGGGGCAAGAGGATTCAGGGTAAGTGCTACACACCCCTAATTGCCACTGTCCAAACCAATGTGATGTGGGAGCGTTGCAAGCACCGATGTTTGTTGTTTGTTTGTTTGTTTATTTATTAATGATCTCTAGCTGAAACCTTGCGGTTCACCCAGTGCTGGGTGAGAAGGTAGCGCGTGCAGCCGTTTCCCCACACTTGCATATACTGCTGCAATACAAGTGCAATGTTTCCCGCCATACCGGCAGCTGCGCTACGATTTCGGAATTTTAATAATGGAGTTAGTCATGTCATGAAGATTACTATCGCTGAAAGCAACCCAGACATGGAACTCTGTACACCACAAGCATTTTGCTTCAGCCCCAACGTTCTGGCTAGAAACGACACGTTGACAATAATGACAATGTCAATAGCTTCAGATCGGGGCCAAATGCCGATGTAAATACCCATGCCAAGATCAAGGCAAGTGACAGTGTAAATGTTCATGCCAAGATGAAGGCCAGTGCCAATGTAAATATCCATGCTAAGATCAGTTTCCACAGGCATAGCCCTTTATTAATGGCATATCTCAGAACGGAAGATTTGTCTTGGCTTGGAGGCAACTTCACAGGATGGAAGTGTTACATCTTAACATTGACACAAGAAGTAACATTCGAAAACATATTTGGTTATAAAATCAATATAAAATGATACTGTTTGACGCGATGTTGAGAAAACGTGAATCAGCTAATAATCTTGGATATTTCCCCCCCTCAAATCCAGCCAGAATGGGTTCATTCCGACAGGTGCACATTTTCGGTCTCAGCAATATGTGAATTGTTTGTGTTCCTTTAAGGTAATTTCCTAATTTCTTCGTTTACCGGGTAATCTTCATAGCAGTGGTTTTTGCTGGAGACATGCATACTTACTTTGATGCAAAACACGCTTGCAGATTAAACATGCCACTGTGTGCTGGGTGTTTGAAGTCATGCAGTAGAACAGAAACATTACTCGAGTTATCATGGGGGACTGTGGTTTGTGTGAATTTTAATTGGATTGTGGTCTGGCTGCAGACTGATGAGATGTTTGCTTTACTTAGACATGCACATTTAAGTGTGTATTATGTCATTAAATTTTGCTGATCATCCGTCGTGTCTGATCTTTGTGTATCGCTGGCGCTTTGCTTTTTTTTCTGCGACAGGGAGCGGTTGGTCCTGTGGGTCCGCCTGGAAAAGATGGAGTTATGGTGAGTATGTTTGTGGTTTGTTATGTCAACTGTTTGGGGAATGTTTTTGTGGGAAACATTGTACCTCAGCGAGTGGCCGATCTTAACCCTTTCATTGCC
>JABMCL010002295.1:582500-585000 GCA_018857735.1 Alviniconcha marisindica
ACATTAACATCATATACACCGTATTTCCTAATAGCGGGCCTACAGCACGACAGACAAGAAGGAGCAGAAAAAGAGAGCGAAGAGAAAGAGGGGTTGGAGGTGAGAAGGGGTGCGGATGGTGGTAGGGGTAGCAATCTGGCTCGTGTTTCTGGGCAGTCTGCTGAAGCTGTATCCAGTTTAGCGCCATTTCCGGCACGAGCACTGTGCTGTGGTGTACTGCAGCTTTTATGAAAGAAAGTGGATAGGGGTAGGAATTTGGACTGGACCGCTTTTTTTTCTGAGACCGAAGTGTAATAAAAAGTCAATGGCAGATATGGATGCTGCGGTCTAAGTAATTTGCTCTTTCAGTGTTCTAGTTTATACTATATCCACAAACCTTACTGGCACGCTGCATAGTTATGATGGTTTCCCTGCATTAATTTTATTTAAGATAAACAAATGCGCTCGACAGACGCCAAACGCACAACAGGGGACGCAACAAGCGATATTGCTTCAGTTGTAGACACGTTGCAGACAAAATAAAACTTGAGTGTGTAAACTGCACAATTTCCTAATACGTTATTAACCATGAACAGTCAGTGGACTAAAGTGGTGAGCAGTGTCAGTATACCTGTAATAACGACCATCTTTTTGCTGTTTTTTTCATGCCTTGCAGGGGAACACAGGTCCACCTGGACTCCCTGGACTGCCTGGACAACAGGTACGTCACGTCACGTCTTAGCCATCCTGGGGTCACGTACCGTCACTGTGGAAATAGCTGTGGGTTAAAATCTCAACGACATAATCGTATTGCCCAGGCAAGCTGCTGTGCACCTAATCAATCAGTAGGTAACTGTTGAAATAACTGTGGGTTAAAATCTCAACGGCATGCTGATATTGCCCAGGCAAGCTGCTGTGCACCTGAACAGTCAGTAGGCCGAAAGAACCACCCACCCACCCACCCAACTCCCCAACTCCCACCACTCCCCATTGACATACATTGCGAAATATGTTTTAGAGTAACCATTTCAGATGACTAAACAGTTTATGTTCTGTCTTACAGGGTCCTCGTGGATTGCCTGGAATAGGTCGATATGTAAGTATGAAATTTGAAACGTTATTCTTCATTATTGTTAGAACGAACAGACCGACAGACTAACTGACTGACTGACCGACTTCCTGACTTCCTGACCTGCAAGCTGACATACTGACTGGCTGGGTGGTTGCTCGACTGACCAGCAGATTGAATCAAAACAACGAAAACACAACTAAATCGACCATGAAAAGATCAACCACTTGCTAACGTCCTTGTGTTTGTCAGTAACAACATAGCTTTCATCGTCAGTGAAACAAAAGCACACCTGCCTGGCATAACATGAGTGGCCTCCCTTGGTTTGACCTATCGGTCGTAGCACCTTACACACATCAGTTTGCTCTGCACATTATTTTTCATGACCAAAGGTCACAGCACGTGTGCGCTCACGCGTGCCACATGTGTCAGTAAGTGTGTCCACGTGTGCAGGGTCCCCCAGGTCCCCCCGGACCCCCGGGGCGGTTTGAGCTGCGGCAGCTAACCGCCAACACCAGCGACTATGCCAGCCTACTGAGAGGCATGAAAGGCGAAAAGGTAAGGGTGCGAGTGGGTCTGTAACGGTGCGTAATTAAACCATTGGTACTGCAGTTAAACACGCCACTGGTGCTGCAGTTAAACATCTTAAACACACCACTGGTACTACTGTTAAATGCCTCAAACACGCCACTGGTGCTGCAGTTAAACACCTCAAACACGCCACTGGTGTTGCAGTTAAACACGTCAAACACGCCACTGGTACTTAAGTTAAACACCTCAAACACGCCACTGGTGCTGCAGTTAAACATCTTAAACACGCCACTGGTATTTCAGTTAAACATCTTAAACACGCCACTAGTACTACAGTTAAACACCTCAAACATGCCACTGGTACTACAGTTAAACACCTTAAACACGCCACTGGTACTGCAGTTAAACACCTCAAACACGCCACTGGTGCTGCAGCTAAACATCTTAAACACGCCACTGGTACTGCAGTTAAACATCTTAAACACGACACTGGTATTGCAGTTAAACATCTTAAACACGCCATTGGTACTACAGTTAAACACCTCAAACATGCCACTGGTACTACAGTTAAACACCTTAAACACGCCACTGGTACTGCAGTTAAACACCTCAAACACGCCACTGGTGCTGCAGCTAAACATCTTAAACACGCCACTGGTACTGCAGTTAAACATCTTAAACACGCCACTGGTATTGCAGTTAAACATCTTAAACACGCCATTGGTACTACAGTTAAACACCTCAAACATGCCACTGGTACTACAGTTAAACACCTTAAACACGCCACTGGTACTGCAGTTAAACACCTCAAACACGCCACTGGTATTGCAGTTAAACATCTTAAACACGCCATTGGTACTACAGTTAAACACCTCAAACATGCCACTGGTACTACAGTTAAACACCTTAAACACGCCACTG
>JABMCL010002295.1:590000-652500 GCA_018857735.1 Alviniconcha marisindica
GGTGTTTGTGCTGAAGGTGTTTGCGTTGAAGGGTAGCAATGCCCATGGTGTTTGTGATGAAGGGTAGCAATGCCCGTGGTGTTTGTTTTGAAGGTGTTTGTGTTGAAGGGTAGCAATGCCCATGGTGTTTGTGTTGAAGGGCATCAATGCCCAATGTGTTTGTGTTGAATGATAGCAATGCCCGTGGTGTTTGTGTTGTTTAAGGGTAGCAATGCCCATGGTGTTTGTGATGAAGGGTAGCAATGCCCGTGGTGTTTGTGTTGAAGGTATTTGTGTTGAAGGGTAGCAATGCCCATGGTGTTTGTGTTGAAGGGCATCAATGCCCATGGTGTTTGTGTTGAAGGATAGCAATGCCCGTGGTGTTTGTGTTGAAGGGTAGCAATGCCCATGGTGTTTGTGTTGAATGATAGCAATGCCCGTGGTGTTTGTGTTGAAGGGCGAGCGTGGCTACCGAGGTCCAGCCGGAGAACCAGGCCTGCCGGGCAGGGACGGGTTGCCAGGGAGGGACGGGCTGGACGGTCTGCCCGGACCGCGAGGAGAGGCTGGCGACAGCGTCCAGGGACCCAAAGGTGATGAAGCTCCTTCCTACTTGAGTACATTTTGCTTTACGTCCACAGAAGCGAGATGGCTTATTAGGGACGGGGAGGGGGGGGGGGGGAAGGGACGAAAGAGTGAAGGTTCGACCGCGGATACCGCCCGAAAAAGACCGGAGAGACCGTGGACCGCCGCCAGAACAATGGAAGTGTTAAGGCGGTGTCCCCTCGCCATTGCCCAGCGACTAGTGCTCTGCGCAATTGCTGTTTCAACTGCCGTGCTTGGGCAGAGTCACAAGGACAATGTCCGTTGCACTGCTGTTGAGGAACAACTCGAAGCGAAAGAAGTCCAACTTTCGCAGCCCAGCTCCACCTCCCTACTCATGATCTCTTCTGGGCTAAATGAAGGTCCAGCTCCACCTCCCTCCTCTAGATCCCTTGATCATTTGATCTCGCCTGGAACCTTGTTCCTTCCTACTTCCTTTCCTTCGCTTGCTTATAGCGCCGACAGTTCTCTGGAGAGGTACTGGAGGGAGCAGAAATTTCAGGAGGTGGAGGTAGAACCTGTGTCTAGATGGTCAGCGATAATAGCTTTTTGTTACGTTCATTTACTGGGATGTGTGTGTGTGTGTGTGTGTGTGTGTGTGTGTGTGTGTGTGTGTGTGTGTGTGTGTGTGTGTGTGCGTGTGAGTGTGCGTGTGTAGTGCATGTGTGAATGTGTGTGTGTGGGGGGGGGGGTACGTGTGTGTGTGTGTGTGTGTGTGTGTGTGTGTGTGTGTGTGTGTGGTGTGTGTGTATATGTACGTGTTGTGTGTGTACGTGTGTGCGTGTGTTGTACTGTGTGTGTGTGCGTGTGTGTGCGTGTGTGTGTGCGTGTGTGCGTGCGTGCGTGCGTGCGTGTGCGTGCGTGCGTGCGTGCGTGTGTGTGTGTGTGTGTGTGTGTGTGTGAGGGGTAAATTAACTGGACAGTGTCCATTAATTACACCTTTTGAAGAATAAGACGACCTGAAGCTGATTCGAATCTGGGTCCATCAATTTACCAGCCGATCGCCTGACGACCACGGCAAAGCAGTTCACAGGTGAAACCCCGCAGCCTGCGAAACGTAGTTTACATCGAGCGCTGTACTGAGGGTTCACCACCTCCTCAAAAGCGGGTGGGAAACTGACCAATCCGCTGACTCTCTCTGATGTGTTGTTCCACAGGATCTCGCGGTCTTCCAGGCCTGCCAGGATTGCCAGGGGAGCCGGGATTTGTGGGACCTCCAGGAGCGATTGGCCCGGAAGGCCCACCCGGACTCCCCGGCCCCAAAGGCGTCCCCGGGGAGACGGGTCGGCCTGGCCGGGTGGGTCCAGCCGGGGAGAAGGGGGAAAGGGGGCTGGACGGCCTTCCCGGGCTACCTGGCGTTGACGGTCCTGTGGGTAGACCAGGTTTGCCGGGACCACAGGGACCTAAAGGCGACCCAGGCACCTCCGTTTCGGGCGTCAAGGTGAGTAAACTCTGTGAAGGTGGTGTGTGTTGTTCGCGAAGGGTTTAAAAAACCCTTTGCGAAAGGGTTGTGGAATGGATAAGGATGAGAAAGCGCACGATAGAATGGAGTTGTAACTGATCTTGCATTTTGTCAATCTCTGGTTTTTTGGTGAATGTCTCTGAGTGTCTGTCTGTCTGTCTTTGTCACTGTTTCTGTCTGTCTGTCTTTCTTAGTATCTCTGCCTGCAGTAGCTGTATATCTTTGTCTTTGCCTTTCCGTCTTCGTTTCTTTCTCTTTCTCCCTGTGCCTCTGTCGGTCCATCTGTGTCTTCTTTATGTCTCTTTTTCTCTCACCCTTCTCTTCTGCCTCGGCCCCATTTTTAGAGCTATCTGTTATACCGCTTTAACGCCCACGCTTAAAACGTATCCTCGTTGCAGGGTGACAAAGGAGATGCAGGTGTCGGCTTTCCCGGTCAACCCGGCCCACCCGGTTTCAGCGGCGATAAGGGGAGCAGGGGGGACCCAGGGCTACCGGGGTTACCAGGCAGGGAGGGACCACCCGGATTACCTGGCGAGTTCTCCATCGGGCTTCCGGGCGTTAAAGGTCAACACGTGTTTCTCTTTCTGCTGTTGGTGTTGCTTTGTTTGTTGAAGCGGATACTCACTCAGACAGGACGTTGCAAAATTGTCTGTGAACGTTCACAAGAGTTTAGAGCAAGCCGCTTAATTAAGTCATGATGTGAAAATATTCTGAAAAGAGCACGCGGTATTGCTTCATTTGAATCAAGCAGTGGGTCTTCATAACAAAGTGATGTCTACAAGCTGGCAGGAAAACCACAGAGAATCAAAAGACGGAAGATGAACTGGCTGAGGTTAGGAATGCCTTAAATCAGTCAACGACTCTTCAAATGAGTGTTCTGACTGTAGATGAATACACTTTTGTTCTTTTTCATCTCGTGCAAGCAGACCCATAAATTAATGTCGCTCCCTATCAAAATAAGTAAAACAATTTAAACACCAAAGTACTAATAAGCAACGCGTGGTCAAATAGACACCTCATCTGGCTGTGTGTGAGTAAACTTTGTGCTCTGTAGTTTAATAACAAAACAACAACAAAGAACTGCTTCCGCCTTCGTCAAAAGCAGCATGCACATTGATAGTACTTAATTTAATGTCTTACATATAGATTCGTGTTCCTTTATTGCATCAGGTGCATCAAAAGTACTATACACATTGATAATACCATAACATACCTTTTTGTTCCCTTATTGCGTGCAACATGTGCGTCAAAAGCGGTATACACACTAATAATATCATACATGCACTTTTTGGTTCACTTATTGCAACAGGTACGTCCAAAGTAGTGTACACACTGTTAATACCATGCATATACCTTTTCGTTACGTTATCGCAACCTGTGCGTCAAAAGAAGTATACACACTGGTACTAGCATAATACACTTCTTTGTTTCCTTATTGCATCAGGTACGTCAAAAGTAGTATACACACTGATAATACCATAAATATACCTTTTTTCCCCCCTTTATTGCAGCATGTGCGTCAAAAGTAGTATACACACTAATAATACCATAAATATACCTTTTTTTCCCCCTTTATTGCAGCATATGCGTCAAAAGTAGTATACACATTGATAATACCGTACATATAACTTTTCATTCCCTTATTGCAACAGGTGCGTTAAAAGTAGTATACACATTGATAATACCATACATACACTTTTTTGTTCCCGTACTGCAACAAAACAAGTAGTGTACACACATAGAATACCATACATCAACTTTTTAGTTTTTTGTTCCCTTGACAGGTACTTCAAAAGTAGTATACACATTGATAATACCATACATACACTTTTTTGTTCCCGTACTGAAACATAACAAGTAATGTACACACTTAGAATACCACGCATCAACTTTTTTGTTCCCTTATAACAACAGGTACGTCAAAAGTAGTATACACATTGATAATACCATGCATACACTTTTTTTGTTCCCGTACTGCAACAAAACAAGTAATGTACACACTTAGAATACCACGCATCAACTTTTTTGTTCCCTTATAACAACAGGTACGTCAAAAGTAGAATACACATTGATAATACCATGCATACACTTTTTTGTTCCCTACTGCAAAAAGAACAAGTAGTGTACACACTTAGAATACCACGCATCAACTTTTTTGTTCCCTTATAACAACAGGTACGTCAAAAGTAGTATACACATTGATAATACCATGCATACACTTTTTTTGTTCCCGTACTGCAACAAAACAAGTAGTGTACACACTTAGAATACCACGCATCAACTTTTTTGTTCCCTTATAACAACAGGTACGTCAAAAGTAGTATACACATTGATAATACCATGCATACACTTTTTTGTTCCCTACTGCAACAAAACAAGTAGTGTACACACTTAGAATACCACCCATCAACTTTTTTGTTCCCTTATAACAACAGGTACGTCAAAAAGTAGTATACACTTTGATAATACCATGCATACACTTTTTTTGTTCCCGTACTGCAACAAAACAAGTAGTGTACACACTTAGAATACCATGCATCATCTTTTTTGTTCCCTTGTTGCAACAGGTGAACCCGGGCTGCCAGGTCTCGACGGCATTCCGGGCAGTGCAGGTGTACGCGGTCCACTGGGCCCGAAGGGAGACCCGGGGATACCGGGGCCGAGAGGTCCACCGGGTGCCAGGGGCCAGGACGGGGTACCGGGAGAGCCAGGGACGCCGGGGCGTGACGGGTACCCCGGGGAGCCAGGCAGGCAGGGACTACCCGGCCAAAATGTCAGTACCAAGTTTAGCTCCAGGGTACCAGTAATACCGTAGTTCAGAGGCAGTTTGAAATATGTCGATTAATAGCGTAACACCGTGTGCAAGATTATGTAGAACTTGACTCAGGGATGTTACACCGAAGCGAGAGAGGGGGAGAGGGAAGATGGGAGGGGAGAGAGAGAGAAGAAGGGGAGTGGGAGACAGAGGGAGGGAAGGGGGAGAAAGAGAGAGTTCTCTGTCTGTCTGTCTGCCTGTCTCTCTGTCTCTGTCTCTGCCTGCCTGCCTGTCTGTGTCTGTCTGTCTGTCTGTCTGTCTGTCTCTCTCTCTCTCTGTGTCTTCAGGCTCAATGTTGATTTACATCCACAGAGGCCATATTATTAAGGACTATTAGGGACGGGGAGCCCAGGACGGCCACCTCGACTTTCACACAGCTCCTCAGCTCTGACTCTCTCTGTGTCTCTCTGTCTCTGTCTCTATCTCTGTCTGTTTGTCTGTATGTCTGTCTGACTGTCTCTCTATCGCTGTCTCTCTCAATCTCTCTCTCTCCTTCTCTCTCTCCCTCCCTCTCTCCCTCCTCCCTCTCTCTCTCCCTCCCCCTGTGTGTGTGTGTGTGTGTGTGTGTGTGTGTGTGTGTGTGTGTGTGTGTGTTGTCCCTCTTCTCGTCTCTCTGTTCTTGTCCCCCCTCTCTCTCAATATATAAACATAAATTCAGCTATATATAAATATAGATAGAGAGAGCATTATACCTATATTACCATGTGCCACCGCATGACAGGGAGCGGACGGCGAACCGGGCCCCAAGGGAGAGACGGGTTACGGCGTGCCGGGAGACAAGGGCGCCAAGGGGGAGACGGGAGACACCTTCTTCGGCAGCAAGGGAGAGCCCGGTGTCCGGGGCTTCCCAGGGGACCCTGGGGTTCCGGGGTTTCCGGGGGAGCCAGGGGATCCTGGACAGAAGGGAGAGCGCGGGGAGGCCGGGTTTGGTCTGCCAGGGCCGAAAGGTGAGTGTGGCAGCGACCAGCGAGTGAAGGAACTTTCTGCGTTGTTGAAATTCCCTGATATTATTTTCCGCTAGGTTATACAAGGCTACTTTTTATTTGAGTGAAGGTAGCAGGAAACCGAATACAGTATTTTGCGACTCTAGTATGACCAGTTTGTCTGGGTATGCGAACACGAAGCTGTATGTTTCAGTTCTTTCTTCTTTTGGTCTCTTCTTCTCCTATCAAATATTTAAGTTTTTCGTTGCTCTCAGTATGTCTTGTTCTTGCCCCTCCCCCTCTCCCCGGCCCCCTTCCCCCAAAAAACAACAACAACAACAACAACCCCTCCAACCCCCCAAAAACAACAACAACAACAACAACAACAAAACAACGAAAAGATAATTCTGTATTCCGTTCATACAGGTAAATTAAAGCACAATATGTAATAATTTAAATCAGTATGAAAAAGCAACAAAACAAACTCGTCTTTCCCTTGTGGCTGAGCAGTGTGCTTACCTACAGTTTACCTACTTCAGTCTGTAATAACTGTGACAATACACGTGTGGGCAGGCGAAAAAGGCATGGTGGGAATGGGTCTACCCGGGGTACCAGGTGAGCAAGGACCGCGAGGACTGCCCGGGGAGCACGGGCCACCCGGACAGAAGGGCGAGGAGGGACCCCGGGGCCCGTACGGCATCGGACAGAAAGGGGAGAGAGGAGAGCCAGGCCTGGGCTACCCGGGGCCTCAGGGAGAGAAGGGAAGGCCGGGGCAAGGGCTACCGGGGACTCCGGGTGATCCAGGTACGTGTTCAGGTGATGGGAGACTCAGGGCTGGGCTACCCGGGACGTGAGAGTGAGTGATCCAGGTATGTGTTCAGGTGACGAGAGACTCAGGGCTGGGACTCTCGGGACCTGAGTCAGTGATCCAGGTACGTGTTCAGGTGACAGGAGACTCAGGGCTGGGCCACCCGGGACGTGCGAGTCAGTGATCCAGGTACGTGTTCAGG
This sequence comes from Alviniconcha marisindica, assembly GCA_018857735.1. Lineage (NCBI taxonomy): Eukaryota > Metazoa > Mollusca > Gastropoda > Provannidae > Alviniconcha > Alviniconcha marisindica. Next base: position 596,790 of record JABMCL010002295.1, read on the forward strand.
TGACAGAAGACTCAGGGCTGGGCCACCTGGGATCTGAGAGTCAGTGATCCAGGTACGTGTTCAGGTGACAGGAGACTCAGGGCTGGGCCATCCAGGACCCTGGGAGTCAGTGATCCAGGTATGCGTTCAGGTGACCAGAGACTCAGGGCTGGGCCACTCAGGACGTCAGCCAGTGATCCAGGTACGTGTTCAGGTGACGAGAAAGACCGGGCTGTACGTGTGTCACTCGAAACTTGAGACTTACCAGCCTAGCATAGTACCGCTAGGCTAAGCCGGCTTACATTGAAGAAAGGCGTTCATCTGTTAACTTTTTGTATTGTTACGTTTGATTTTTCTCTGGATACTGTCAGACACCTATGTTTCAGACTATTCTACGATGGTTTTACAAAATTGGCACGTATCTCCAAGAAATGCATTTGAGATTTTTCAGTAAGAAAACCAGCAACGAACAGCCCGGATTTGTTTTCAAGCCGTCGGTAGTAAACCGTTACTGACCTGTTCAGTGTGTTGCCTGTGCAGGTTTACCTGGCCCGTCGGCCTACCTGTACGTACGTCACAGCCAGACGACAGGCGTGCCGCAGTGTCCAGCTGGCCACGCCAGGCTGTGGTCAGGCTACAGCTTCCTGCACTCGGAGGATGAGGGCCGCGCCTTCAGCCAGGACCTAGGTCAGTCAGGTGTAGACATGCAGTGGGGTGTATCGTGACCATTCAGTTTCAGGGAGGGTTCAGCCTTTAGCCAGGACCTGGGTCAGTCAGGTGTAGACATGCAGTGGCAGTACGTTACCCGTAACCATTCAGTTTCAGGAAGGGTTCAGCCTTCAGCCAGGACTTGGGGCAGTCAGGTGTAGACATGCAGTGGGATGTATCATGAGGACAAGCCGTTACCCGTAACCATTCAGTTTCAGGAAGGGTTCAACCTTCAGCCAGGACCTAGGTCAGTCAGGTGTAGACAAGCAGTGAGGTGTATCATGAGGACAGTCCGTTACCCGTGACCATTTAGTTTCAGGTAGGGTTCAGCCTTTAACCAGGATCTAGGTCAGTCAGGTGTAGACAGTGAGGTGTATCATTATGACATTACCCTATCCATGACCGTTCAGTTTCATGGAGGGCCGAATCCTCAGGCAGGATCTAGGTCAGGCAGGTATAAATTGTGGGATGCATCATGCAGGACAATACATCACACACATGGCTCAGGAGCTGTGTGAAAGTCGAGGTGACCGTCCTGGGCTGTCCGTCCTAACGAACCTCATGGTTTCCGTGGACGTAAAGCAATACTGAACCATGCTGACGCACTGGTCTCAGCTTGACCCTAATATGTCAACCGACATCCAAGGACATTAAGCAACACTTGAAGGAAATGGGAGTTTCAGTGAGGGCTCGGTAAGTGATTGTTTTGAATAGCTGTGCTGTTTCAACAAAATCAATTGTTTTCGGGGGGCAATTTTGCGTTAGGGTTTGTGCTAAGAAATGAACAGAAAAGTAGTGGAAGTGTGTTTGTTGTCTTCAGCAAACACACTTCAGAAACTTTGATGAACAGGAAAGTAGTGGCAGTTTGTTGTGGTTGACTGGGTGTAAAACACCAAGTTACTACTTGTTTGTTGTCTTCAACAACTTTGAAATGACAGAAACGCCTCCGCGCGCGTGCGTGAGTGGGCGGTGTGTGTGTGTGTGTGTGTGTGTGTGTGTGTGTGTGTGTGTGTGTGTGTGTGTGTGTGTGTTGTGTGTGTGTGTGTGTGTGTGTGTGTGTGTGTGTGTGTGTGTGTGTGTGCGCGCGCGCGTGCATGCGTGAGTGTGCGTGTTGTGTGCGTGTGTGTGTGTGTGTGTGTGTGTGTGTGGTGTGTGTGTGTGTGGTGTGTGTGTGTGTGTGTGTTTGAGGGAAGAAGGTCCGGAAAGTGGACAGAGAACAGGCGGCAGGTGGAGAGAGAATCGAGACAGACAGACGGACAGACAGGTATCCGTAGAGACACACAGAGACGACAGACAGACAGACAGGTATCCGTAGAGACACACAGAGACGACAGCCAGACAGACAGGTATCCGTAGAGACACACAGAGACGCCCTGAGCGATACCACAACCTTGATTCCGCATAATCTTGTTCCCACTCCACCCTCACTCCGTGTCCCCAAGCTGCCCGTCCTTCCTTACCTACCCACCCCTTTCTCTCCCCAGGTCTGTCCGGGTCGTGCCTAAAAGAAGTTCAATCCCATGCCGCTGCTGTTCTGCAGCATCAACGACGTGTGCAACTACGCCAGCCGCACGCTGACCTCCTACTGGCTGGCCACCACAGAGGCCGTGCCTATGATGCCAGCGCGCGGCAACTCCATGCTCAGGTTCATCTCGCGCTGCTCCGTGTGCACCGCCTCCGGCCCCGTCCTGACGCTGCACGCGCAGAGCACCACGCCCCCCAGGTGCCCGCAAGGCTGGAGCGAGCTCTGGACAGGGTTCAGCTTCCTCATGGTCAGTTTGGGGGAGGGGGGGGGGGGGGGGGGGGGGGGGGGGCTCTGCAGCAATTCGTTTGAGACATGCGCCCGTCATTTACACATTCTGTCAGCCGAGGCTGTAGACTGAAGCCTGCCAGTGACATAATTCTGCCTTGCTTGCCGGTGCTGATGTTTGGTAGTACAAAACAGGGTATATTTCTTGATCTGTTGGAATAAGTGGTGTGTTCCAATTTCGTTCAAACAGGGTGAAAGTACTGAAGGGATGAACGGTTATAATACAGCCGGCTATGCTTTCACACGAGTAATATTTTTTTTAACAATAGAAAACTTAAATGTGAATAGACAGTATGTGTGTGTGTGTGTGTGTGGGTGGGGGGGGGGGGGGAAGATCACGAAATTCAGCCTGACAAATCCGTTTGTTGCCCGAGAGAGAGCGCTTTTTTTACGTTAAGCAGGGCAAATTTTCTGTCCCCAACGTTTTCTTAAATGATTTCAGTTGACTGATGTACTATGTGTGCGTGCGTGTGTGCATGCGCGTGCGTGCGTGTGTGCGTGCGTGCGTGCGTGCATGTGCGTGCGTGCGTGCGTGCATGTGCGTGCGTGCGTGCGTGCGTGCGTGTGTGTGTGTGTGTGTGTGTGTGTGTGTGTGTGGCGTGCATGTGTGTGTGTGTGTGTTGTGTGTGTGTGTGTGTGTGTGCGTGCGTGCGTGCGTGTGTGTGTGTGTGTGTGTGTGTGTGTGTGTGTGTGTGTGTGTCCGCCAGCACGCGGTGGGAGCGATGAGCGGCGGACAGCCCCTGTCGTCCCCGGGCAGCTGCCTGGAGCTGTTCTACACCAACCCCTTCATCGAGTGCACCAGCCGCGGCCAGTGCCACTTCTTCGCCGACAAGTTCAGCTACTGGCTCACGGCGCAGCGGGAGCTGGAGCAGGTCGACCCGCAGCAGCAGACGCTCAAGGCCGGGTCCTACAGGAACCGCATCAGCAGGTGCCGCGTCTGCGTTCTGGACACGCCCCAACCCCGGTCCTGATCGTTGTCGTCGTGGCCCTCGTCCTCGCCTCGGTTTCGTCACTGACGTAAAGACACGCGCGGGCGGTTTTCAATTAAGCCATGTTTTTTTCTTCTTCAGGGATAGATTTAGTAAAGTTCCCGTTTTGTCTGCTTCGTTGAAATGCGTCATGGTCATGTTTTGATTTCCAGACTAGGTTAGTGCTAGGAGAGGTTGCATGTGTACGCTGTTCGTTCCATGCGCTGTTGCGGCTGCTGAGGTGGGCAAGTCCTCTCCCTTGTTTGAGGGGGCGTTAGTCTCCAGACTTCCAGTTTGTCAATTCCGCCAAAGAGAATATAGATTTGCTGCTTCCATAATTTACTCTAAGGCGGGAGATTAGTTGTGGTCGTCACAAGGTCTGCTTTCACAGAAAGTGTGTCGGGTGTTCTTAAACACTACTTAGCCTGCCGCAGTTTCGCAGAGTACAGCCCGGTCAAGGCGGTTCGTAATGTCAGGACCTAGCACAGTCCACACAGTGGCAGTGGCATTATGTCCGGGAGTGTTTTATTCCAGACGCCTGTGGTGGTCGGTCCCTAGTGTTGATGTGATTGCAGTTTCCCCTCCAAAGGACCTTCGGCTCAGTCTACAACCCTGCACTACGGTATCATTATATGACTCCCCCCTCCCCCTCATCCCCCCTCCCCCCCTCCCCCCAAAAAGCAGGAAAAAAGCAGCAACGTGCCAGTGTTTTTCCCCTCCAAAAGACCTGTCAGTGGATCAGTCCACAATACAGTGTCATATTATATTGCATGTTTTCCCCTCCAAACACCTGTGGCTCAGTCCATAACGCTGCAGTATCATCATATTTATTCCCACTGGTGCTTCGATCCACGCAAAGCTGCAGTGTCATTCTATATGGGTTTTTTCCCCTTTCCAAATACCTCTGATTTGGTCCACAAACCTGGAGTATAATCATGCTTGGCTCCTCCTCCTTACGATACCTCACAAGCCTGCAGTATGGTGTATGTTTTTTTTCCCCCTCCCAATACCTCTGGTTCTCGCCCTAATATTTACCGTACTGGTTGACTGGGCGTAAAAACTCAAGTTACTTACCTCTGGTTCAGTCCACAAAACTGCAGTATGATTTAGATTTTTTTTCCTTCTCTAAATACATGTTGCTTGGTCCCCACTGTGAAGGCGGACAGCATCTTACCGGAGACATTCCAGGTGTATATGGACAGAACAATCACGTCCACAACTAACTCGTTTGTAAGCTGGCATTATATGTCAAGCCCTGGCTTATGTATCCACCCGACGATGATGTGTCAGTTGATGCCGCTGTGCTGCATACGTCTGCAAATACATCTAGAATGTCGAAAACACCTCCAAGCAGCCTGCTTATCGTGGCCCACCATTGTAGTCCACACTGACGCATTTTAACTGGAAACTGACGAAGTAAGTAGGACCACAACCATCATCACAGGCTCATGCATTTTGACTTTCTGGTGCTATGTACCTCAGGTATACTTTCAGACTTTTTCATTTTTTCTTCTTTTTGCCAGACTGCCTGCTGTGATTAGGCTGTTTCCTGCCTGGTCCATTACACGCGCATAATGATAATATACAGACACCGACTCAGTCTGCCTGCATTCTGAGAGGTGCATCATAGACAACCTTGTAGAAGCAGCTTTTTTGTTATTTAATCAAACATAATTGCTCGAATTGCATCATGGCACTCGTTCGTTGCCCGATTCGTTACATGCACAATGATGATATAATCCTGACTATGTTATGTTGTGTGCCTTTTTAGAGGCGTGTCTCTGGCACATGGCAACATGTTTGTGTTAGACCAAACGTGATATTGCTATTGTAACGCGGCTTTAATTAATTAATTCTCTACATTACATGTAAAATGTTTGATTAATGTAATACAGGAAACATAGTCTATGACAGCCCTTCGTTTCCAGTCGACGCAGCCATACCTGTATCTGTGTTGAGCCCACATTTACATGCCCAGAAACCACGAAGACAGTGCCCGCTTCACAAAACAGTTCACGTGTTTGGTAGCTGGAGGCTCCATGTCCTTTTCCCCTTCCACTGTAACCAATGCTAGTGAACGTGCATTCTGCTGGTGCAAATTTCGTCCAAGCATAGTCTCGAAGACAGGTTAAGCTAACCAGAAACGGCGTTCATTTTGAGAACTTTGCTCCAAACGAGAACTTACGAAAACTTGGAATGAGTTAAAGTAGCAAGTCACATGACATCCTATGGGCCAATGGGAAACGAGTGTTTCAAGGATATCTTGAGGAGAAAAGGAGGAGAATATTATTTTCGGTAGAACCCTTGCTCGGCGAAGGAAAGCAGGCGGATGTACTTCATCACAGGGAAGGCAGGGTTGGAAATCCTTCTTCCATTTCCTACAATGCACGACCTTTTAGACCCAGAAATATTTCCATTCTCCCATGCTATACCAAGAGGAGTGCTGTGTAGCCTATTTTTGTTGTTTATATTCTTTCTTTTGTTATTTATTTTCCATTCATTGTCGTCTTTCTTGAGAGGTATGGAGGGATCAGGCTCTTTCCTGTAATATTTTGGCTTTCATCTGCACTCGGTCTTGGTTGTGCAAAAACTATGCAATTTTTAAAAATATATGTAATGATACGTTTTCGGTCACGTATAATATAGAATGCAATAGAACCATGTGTTTGACTCGAATTATGTATCGTGTGATTTTGTATTACTATTCTAACTCTTCAAGATACTTAATATTGCGCACTTTCGGCTCAAGAGGTCCACTATGCATGCTTTCTTTTGACAGGTATCAGTATGCGGTGTTTTCTTTGTGTTGAATTTGTATGAAAATCATTTTGTGACTGACACACAAATCCTTGACCAAATACAGTCAACAAGAGAAGAGCAGGAACAAATCGATGCACAGGAATTGACTAAACAAATAAAAGTAGCATTAAAATGTTATACCGAAGATCTGGTCGGTACCACGCAGGTGAAACAGATGTATGGCCAGAAAAACAAGACAATTATACTGATAAGTGAAGTCCGTGTTGTTTGACGCGAATCGGGCAGTCAGTTAAACTGCAGTGCCATGTTTGTGTAGGCTACAAAAATAAATAATGATACACTGCAGCTCTGTTTAATTTTTTTAATGAGAAATCTTAGACCGCTGTACCTGCGCGGTTAAATATTCCCGACGTTACTGTCACAGGAGGACTACGAAAAGGTTCCTGAAGCGGCTTCGCGTAATTAGAAAACTGCCGGTGTAAATGCGCGATAATTCCCCGTGTCAGAACTACGCGGAATTTACACCCTTTGCGCCACTGAGTAACACTCCATTTTACACGCAAGAATTACTCCCAAGCGAATTTTACTCCCCGTGAAACGTGCGGGCTATTTTTTAGCTTGGCTCGGTAAACATCGCCAAGCGCCCTGGCTCGCTGGTTGCAAGCTTTGGCCTCTGTGAAGTTCTGCACGAGAAAGATGTGCTCACGTCCCCCCCCCTCCCCCCCGGTCCCTCACCCCCACCCCCCAAACAGCAACAACAAACAAACAAGCAAACAAAAGACCGTCGATCACAAATGCCGCGGGTTGATGTTAAGCCAGTTGTGACAGTGGCTGGTGTCTTTTTGTACATCCAGTTCAGCTAATCGTCACTGACTCAAAAAACTCAGTTGAATTTTAAAAAGTGATCTCTGATTTAAAAATCTTACTTTGATTTTCTTGTACCTGCTGGCAAAGCATGTTTTGAGATGGTTAGTTCCTTTAAGCTGAATGGAATCTTTTGTATTTATGTTTGCGGATATCTTTACTCCAATGACTGTACAATTACACACACTTTAAACGCTTGAAAGCCTGGTTTGGCTTAGCATGCGGAGTAAATATCAAGTAAGCCAGATTTACTCCGGTATAATACCCGCGTAGGCCATTGAATTTAGCTCCAGAGTAAATTTGGCGGGTAGTGCTTTTCACGTGCAAAATGAATAGACTCGCATTGTTCAGAGAATCTTTAAGTTTAACCAAAGTGGCAAACAGTCGAATATATAACTCCTCTCTCTCTCTCTCTCTCTCTCTCTCTCTCTCTCTCTCTCTCTCTCTCTCTCTCTCTCTCTCTCTCTCTCTCTCTCTCTCAAGCGACGTGCGCGCGCAGGAATCGTAGTAAGGGAGGTTAAATATTGAATGACTGCTTTGGTTGATGATGTTGCAGTGTTTTGTGTTATGCTTCGATTTTTGGGGGGATTTTTTTTTATGTGGCTGGGTGGGTTGGTTGGGTGGGGGGTGCTGGTGCGGGGTAGGGATAGGGGTGGTGGAAGGGTACCTTCATTTCATTGCTGATATCCGAAATGATTTTCATTGTTATGGTGCTATAGTACTATTATCTACATTTACGATTCTATGATCATGTGACTTGACAGCTATCAACGATCATGATATGATGTAACGAAAGTATGTTGCTTGGGGCACTCAATCTGGTAGTTTGCAGCAAAATATTCGTGTACAAATATAACTCATCTGTTCCGAGGAGAGCACGATCTCTGTTTTAAAATATGGAGAGGGAAATTGGGGGGCGGGGTGGGGGGGGGGGGGGGTGGGGGGGGGGGGGGAGTACTACTTCTCATTGGCTTTTTATGCGGCATATTTTCTTTTTCAGTATGCCTCAAGTGTTACTCTAAGTGTGTGCAGAAATGATAATGGAGTTTTAATTGGTATTCGGAATTCTGCGCTCTCTCTCTCTCTCTCTCTCTCTCTCTCTCTCTCTCTCTCTCTCTCTCTCTCTCTCTCTCTCTCTCTCTCGCCATGAGATGACCCTGCGGTGCGGTTGGCATGGTGTTAAAATCACAAATTCTGTCTGTTTCCGTTTGTCTTTGTGTCTGTGTCTCTCTTAGTCATATCGTCAGTTCTTCAAGTTTTGTAAGTGGCGTTACTGCAATAAACTAATCATTTTTACTATATGTTGTTGCATTTGAGATATGGGTGCGTGCGTGCGGACAATGTCAGTGTGTGTGTGTGTGTGTGTGTGTGTGTGTGTGTGTGTGTGTGTGTGTGTGTGTGTGTGTGTGTGTGTGTGTGTGTGTGTGTGTGTGTTTGTGTGTGTGTGTGTGTGTGTGTGTGTGTGTGTGTCCCAGGATCTGTTGGTAGATGTGTTAGTGTGCAGGTGAGTGTCGGAGCGTGTATGCTATTTGTTCTTTCAAGCTGTGCACAGCATATCACTCAATAATCCATTTAGTACATGAAGTGTTCTTAATCAGTTGAATATACAACTGGTAAAACCGGAAGGTCAAGCAAATACTGCAAGTATGCCTGCTGACAGAGCTCAAGCAAATCAAGGAGTGGGAAAGCGGGTACCCAAACCGTTTCCATTATGTCAGTCTATGAGACACTCCTGCCAAAAGGCTTGGGCTGGAGCGAGGCTGTAGCCTAGAGAATGGCCAGCAGGCACTGAAAACGGGTTCAGATATAACTTGAAGCTTCTCAGTGAAAACAAAACAAACGAACAAAACAAAAACTAAAACTAAAAAAGAGAGAAAAGCGCAGGACATCAAAGTGTGCACTGATGGCTCAGCCGTCACTGATTCCAAAGACCAGTGAGGGCAAATGGGGCTTTACAGTTCAGCAAGATGTGAGCGCCATCGACGAAGACTGACAGATCAGCCTATAAAGTTCTCAACCTTCAGCTTAACAACGAACCTTTGGAAGCAGTCACATGGTAACCATTGAATGGTCAGACCGATATCCAGGAAGAATGTCTGTATCTTCAAAACGGGAGACTGTGTAGTCAGAGAGTAGAAAATAATCAAGCCTACTTTACTTAAGGGGTTTCGTTTTTCTCCACGGTCTCATATAACGTTTGCAGTCGGGATTAGCTTCTCTCCAAATGTCAGTCACAACCTAGTTCTAACATCGTATTTTCAACCAGTGAGTGAAGTTGCTACAAACCGGCTGAACTCACGGAAAAACAGACAGGCCGGAAGTCCAGATGTAATGGCACAGTGTCGATGTTCGACTGACATCCACCAGCGAACTCTGATTGCTGTGGACGTTGTGTCAGTCCTTGTGACAAGCCGGAGTCCAGGCCGAAAATAACGGCCGCAGCCAGACTTGTACTGAGAAAGCAATCATCACAGTCAGTGGCTTGTGTTATAACCAGTAGTCATAGTTATAGCAAAGGCAGTTAGGCCTGATTTCATGGGCCTGTTCTAGTCTGGAACCGGCCTTGAGCATGTGTAGTGTGTAGAGGATAAGCTCCCGCCTTTCACTTGAAGTTCCCTGGTCCTGCGCCCCGGCCTCTGCCTCCGTCTTCCCGGCTGCTCCCTGATTCTCTGCACTGGACGTCCGGTCCTTCCCTCCCTAGCATTGTCACGTCTTTTGGTACACACTGAATAAATACCTAAGTAACTCACTGTGTGTGTCTAGTAGGCCTAATGGAGTGAGAGTACATAACAGCTTGCATCAGTTTCAGAAGAAGGCAGTGAAAGTGATTTCGAGTTTAGCCGTGCTGCGACTGATCGAGTCAGTCAGTCGAGCTTAACCATCCATACGCCGAGCATTACGAGCTGAGTATAGTTTTGCCCCTCGGGAGGGGAGAGCGGCGGTGATTACTGAAAACTTTGGCCGGGGGTATGAGGGCGGAGGCACACGGCCAGTCAGTGACGGTGAAGCAACAACCGCCACATATTCATGAAAAAGGCGCTAAAATTTACAAATAATTATGGCTTGTAGGTGTATTAGCAAATTATGGAACATGCTTATCAGTTGAGAATGACTAAGCACGCACTGACAAGCCGAGTCTCAGTCAGTAATGGCCCGGTCACAACAGACTATGCCAATGCATTTGATTAAATATTACAATTTATAAATTTTCAAGAAAAAGAAAGAAAGAAAGGATATACTTTTACAAATTATTTTATTTCTGTTGTATTTTGTAGTTTGACGACAGCAGTATGTCCAGACGTATTGCACACAATTTTTGTCAGTGATAGAGATCCAACTGAGTCCACTACTCGAACTATGTTTATTAGGTTATTGACTTCCGGAAGGGACATAACGCTAAGTAGAAAAACAACAGTCGACACTCTAGTCGATGACTCGATAGGTGAAACTAGCAATTTTTGTTTGGTCCTGTTGAAGTGCATAAAACGTAAAAACTACATCAAATATTCAACAGCTGAATATGCTTATGGAAGCCTCGGGGTAAGAAGAACACGATATGTTTTGGGCTCGGAGAAACACAGACTGCAACTACAAGACTGACTGAAAAAAGAACAGACTCACAGCGACTCAGTTACTCTCGCTCTCTCTCGGTCTCTGTCTGTCTGTCTGTCTGTCTGTCTGTCTGTCTGTCTCTCTCTCTCTCTCTCTCTCTCTCTCTCTCTCTCTCTCTCTCTCTCTCTCACACACACACACACACACACACACACACACACACACACACACACACAACACAAATGCACAACACGCCACACACACTCTCAGTGCACTTAAAACCTTTATTTATTTATTTTCATTTTATTAGTTCAGTGCGTTGGTCAACCAGCTAGTAATCCCCTGTTAGAACAAATGAACAGCTTCAATCATTGATGTGAAATAGATCAGTTCCACTTCTTGAACAAGATAGAAAAGAAGCAAGCAATTGCTACATTGTTAGTGTTACCCACAACATAATGGGAAGCAGCCTTTTCAGTTCTTCCAAGTCACTGTCTGTGCAGACTAGACCATTGGGCAGTGAAGTAGATGGTGCCTGTCTGTGCCCATTGCTCATAAAGGTCATGCACATTAAATTAGGAAAATAATGATGTGCTATGGTCATTACTAATTCCTAAATAATATTTATAACAAGAAGGCCAGTAAAAATAACAATTAACATCTGGTGCTGTAGTATAAAACATACAGATAGCACATAAAAGCAGCATGATGAGGCTATTTAAAGTATTAATAGGAATGAAATTTGTGGCAGCTTCCAAATGAGGTTTGATGGTACCTGTAGTTATTTTCTCCTCTGGATAATTTTTTTTTTTTTTTTTTTTTTTTTTTTTTAGGATTCTCCATGTAGTTTACTTAGGAAACCTTTTTCAACTGAGGAAAAACTGTGCTTTAATGCATAAGTTCAAGTGTCATGTGAAATTTGTGTTTCAACTAGGTTTTTTAATATTTTTTATATTGTGTTTATAAATAAACAGTAATTTGTACCTGACTGATTTATTTATTAGTATCACAGTTTATACCTAGATAGAATCATAGATCTGTATGACAGTTTGATTCATTTTTCAGATCTCGATCCAAACGTCCACACACAGAAGTGGATGATTGCGATGAATGTTTGCCTATCTCCAAACGTATAAACAGACTGCGTATTGAGTAAGTTTGTGGATTTTTGGGGGGCCTAATTATTATTTATATTATGTACAAAGACCATTATAAGTTATATAACTTTATGACACAATTTGTTTATTATTATATAATATTACTATTTTAACAATAGCATTATCAGTATTATATATATATATATATATATTATATATATATATATATATATATATATTGTCATCTGTAATGTCTTGCACAGTTTTGTGACTATTATATTTATGTTTTGCAGGAGACTATTATATTTATGTTCTGCAGGAAATGTCTCCTGCAGAACATAAATATAATAGTCACATAAACTTATAAAGAATACTCCTAAGTCCTATGACTGTACTGAAATATTTCAATCAAAATAGTACTTTACTTCGAGTTGGAGTTTTTAACCCCCCAGTGTTCATGAATGTGAGTGTTTTGCCCTGCAGTAAAAACACTGTGTTGATCAGTGTTTTGCCCTGCAGTGGTAACTGTAAGTTTGTGGATTTTTGGGGGGCCTAATTATTATTTATATTATGTACAAAGACCATTATAAGTTATATAACTTTATGACACAATTTGCTTATTATTATATAATATTACTATTTTAACAATAGCATTATCAGATATAATATATATATATATATATATATATATATATATTATAATATATAATATATATATATATAATTTGTCATCTGTAATGTCTTGCACAGTTTTGTGGCTATTATATTTATGTTTTGCAGGAGACTATTATATTTATGTTCTGCAGGAAATGTCTCCTGCAGAACATAAATATAATAGTCACATAAACTTATAAAGAATACTCCTAAGTCCTATGACTGTACTGAAATATTTCAATCAAAATAGTACTTTACTTCGAGTTGGAGTTTTCCCCCCCCCCCCAGTGTTCATGAATGTGAGTGTTTTGCCCTGCAGTAAAAACACTGTGTTGATCAGTTATGTTTGCTCTGCTGTAACACTGATGATTAATTTCAGGGGTCAGCGAAAAAGTCAAGGCGATGAGCAGCCACCTTGTGTTCACCAGCAGGTAACTGGAATTTAAAATATAAAATTCATTCCCTTGCAAATCAACATATGAAGGCAGTTATTACTACAATAGCGCTAGTGACTAGAGAGATGTCACAGGAAGTTAATGAGCACAGCAAGAGACGTGAATCACCTACAGTAACCCTCACTTGGCATGCAAATAAAGACATGGGACATTATCTCTACCTAAGCTATTTGCATGATCCTCAAGTGCATGGATCCTCAATTTCCCTGCTACTGTACTAGTGCTAGGTCACTTTATTTACTGATTATAATTATTCCAAATCACTCTAGGCCTCATTCTGTTAGATTTTGGGGTATTCATTTTTGTAATATTGGTAATGAGAAAAAGCACAGAGTGAGCAAATAAAGATTGATATTGGGTACATATATTTATTGTCAGATAATCAAGTACTGCATGTACCAGTAGGAATTGGCAGCACTGCTCTTGGGGCCACCATAGCCTTAGCCAGGTAAGATGACCCAAATTTCCCTCAGGGGTTTATTGTGGTATTTAAAGAAAAGAAACTGGAGTGTCATGTGACCAGCAAATGGCACTGTTGAATGGCACTGGCATTGCTGCGGTTTCTGTTTCCAGCATCAGATGAATTGTCATGGGATGAACAACAACAACCCCCAGCCCTCCACCTCATGGCAGAACGGAATGGGTCAGCACCCCAACGGCTGCCTGTCACCCGGCCTGGCACTGACATCCAACTCTGGGGCCATGTCGAATGGAGCAGCACAGTACCATAGCAATAACATGTCTCTCCTGCACTCGCCTGTGCAGCAGAATCCAGGCTTTCCAGCCCAACAACAGTTCTCCCAGCACAGCCCTGCCATTATGAACCTCAACGGTCAGTTCCAGCAAGACCCCCAGGGCAGCTTCCATGAGGCTGCGACAAGCATGGACTTTGAGTACGACCCTGAGCTGGGGGAGACTGAGAACCCCCACTACTTTCACATCAACCACGTCCTCTTCAACGCTCACTGCCAACGCCTGAGGCGGGACGGTTACCCCAGTGATCCAGACCCTGCATCATTCTCTTGAGTGACGTGTGGTTGTTGAAGTGGAATGTTTTTGTTTTTTTTAATGTTCTTTTATGTGTGTGTGCTGGTTGAAGATGTGATAGGGATTTTGCTGTTTTGGTTGCATGGTAGGAATAAAACTTGCTTGTTTGTGGCACTGGTATTCTTAGCAGTTTATTACATCTGGTTTGTTGGGGGGTGCGGGGTAAGATATTTTTTGGTTGCATTTAAGGGCATTTTTTTTCTCCTTGGAAAAGTTTGGCACAAATTTCACCAAATGCTAAATTAGGAATAGTGGTCAGGTGGTACTGTGGTTCTTTCTTTCCCATGTCCATGACCCATTAGACAAGGCAACTCATTTTGCCACGTGGGATGATCTGGATTAGAATACAGTTTACTAGTGCATAAAGTGCCTGCATGACAAAAGCATCACAAGACTTTGTTATTATACCACTGTGGGATGGTTTGTTTGTTTAATTGTACTTGAATGCACAGGGAATTCATGTTAAAATAATATCTCAGTGTCAGTTTTGAACAGAGAATGTACAGTTTGGGGTTTGGTTGAGCTGTCTCATCTTGAAAATGTCAGCTAAGGAACATGGAAAAAGTGATGACTATTTCAACCATTTTAGTGATGAACAGGAGCAATGCTCTTTCTGGATTCTGTGACAGAGGACCACAGGTCTGATTGCCCAGCCAGTGCAGATCAACATTTTACTTGTTTACAGCCTAGGAAATTTGAACAGTAATATCTGACAACATTATGCCTTCAAGAATGTAGCGTGGGATTGTGGGTCACTGAAATCTGACGTTTAAGTTATTGCCAAAGAAAGAGGTTCAGAGAGATGGCATGTGTGTTTGAGTACATTACTAGTCCAAGCCATAAAGCCAAAGTGTTCAACTGTGTGCATCAAGTAACTGATAGTATATATATGTTTATCTGTGTTATGAACAGTGAAATGTCAAATGTATGTAGCCTGGTGTTTGTTAGGAGTAACTGTGTTATGAACAGAGTGAAATGTCAAACGTGTGTAGCCTGGTGTTTGTTAGGAGTAACTAATACTCATAAATTACCATGTTTACATTATGTCACCAGAATGATGAAAGTTTTGATGCTGCTAGCTGTGTGTAGCTGTTTTTGACCATTTGCAGTTGTACACATGTGTGGCTGTACATTTATATTACACCATGTTTGAGCATGGGAATTGCTATCAATTTAATTTGTGGAAGTCTGCTATAAAGCTGCCCTGTTCCATTGAAAAACAACAACACAGACTTCCACTCAAAAATAAAGTCAAGAAAAACAAAACAAAAAGATGTATTGCAGTAAAAATGTGGTAGCATATATATATGATTAACTATTGAAAATGTAGCAGCCAGCCAGAATTCTTGAATATGTATTCTTGTGTTTAAACTCTTGTGGTTGATGATAAGCTCCAACCCTCCGCTCCCAGACCCCCCACCCAGTTTTTTTAATATGATTTTGAGACAATTTCTGTGCCTCGCAACTCCCACATTTGGGAACAACTCCAGAGTGTTAGTTTCATGAGTGACAAAACCAGTGTTTCATTGTTTGATTCATTTTGGTCACGGTTTTGTGAGTCTGTGTGTGTGTGCATGTGTGTGTGTTAATTGCTGACTGACATTATTAATGGCTTCCTTTTGTGAGACAGCGTGTGTTGTTTTTGTTGCATATTTTTGCCAGTACATTGCTTTTTCTCTCATCCGTTTCAGGATGCCAGCAGCAGGGACTCTTCTTTTTGTTTCACCAGCGGAAGCACATGCATGTGTGCTACTAGACGAACAGCTTGTAGATGTTATGTTTAGTCATATGAGGGTGACCCAATAGGTTTCTGGATGCACAAAATCTGCTGACATCACAGCAAAGAAAACCTCATCATCACAGAGTGCAATGTTGTCCAAGTTATAACACACAAAACCATTCTGTTCCTTTCAGCCAACCGTGTTCTAGATGGCAGAATGTTTGGTAAGGGTGCCAGCTTTCCTCACACTGCAGAAACACATTCATGGAAAGTTGTTTGTCCAAGGATGTATAATGATTATCATCAGGTGGAGTCTTTCCAGCTAAGCTTCCAAAAAAATTCAAAATGCTGTCTTCATCACAATCTACAGTTCACAATAGGCACAAAGAATTTCAGTTCCACAGAACGATGTTTGAAGACAGTGACCATTCTGGCTGTCCTATGACATGGGCAAGGTGAAGTGTCTGGTCAAAGAAGACAGACCCACAAATGATTTTTGACATACCTCAGTCAGTGTGGTCTGGCGCCATGGTCTCATGGATTAGAAGGATGACTAAGTGTGTGCATGCTGAATGGAGGTACTTTAAAAAAAAATGGACTAGGCAAGAAATCTGTATGAACACCCAGCTCTCCACTTCCGGAAACTTATGGGGTCACCTCATGTATATATGAAATCCACTGTAGTTACTTAATATCTGTGCATGTGCTGGTACATATACTTGATGCTTGTGTTTATCACAATGATACACCCCAATGATGGTGCAAAGCAATGGCTTCCTAGGAGATGTAGTACATGTTTTCAGGTACAGTCGGTATTGATTTTGCATTTATCTGTTGTGCAAAAATTTGGCATGGAAACTTGATTTCTCTTGAGCAACTTATAACATTCCCTGCAAAAGTGTCAATCTTTATGGCTTATGGCCAGATTGCATGTAGAATTTGTCTTTTATCAGAGCCTGCCTGCTATTTCCCTTATATTTGGGTTCCTTAAGGACAGAGACATAATCAACGAGCCAGTCAGATTTTTGTGTGTGATATGAATCGGGAATTACGCCAGAACCTGTGATGTGTAAATTGACAACATTCTCAAAGTAGACATTTATATTGTACATTTTGCTTTTTGGGTGAGACAGTGTGTGGCAGCACTTCTGTTTTGGTTCATTTTGCTTTATTGGTGGAATAGTGTAGGACAGTGTGTGAGTTATCAGCGCAGATGCCTTCAGCTTGGTGGGGATGGGCAGTTGTGGTACAGTGGCCATGAACTTTTCTTTCTTGGCTGCTGTTCTTTTGGCATTTGTCTGTGCAGAAAATCTGCATGTGTATTTGTGTTGTCCTGTCTTCAACATTTTGTGTGTTTTGATCTTATGTAGATTAATGAAATGTATTATATTTCAATGTAGTCTGACTGTATCATTCAGTACTTTGAGCTGAAAGGTTAAGTACTTTATAAATTTCCCATCTTGTTGTTAAAAAAAAATCTCAGAATTTTCAAACTGCTGGGTTCAACAGGTTCTTGAGCATCTTGTTTTAAAAAGAGTTTGCCTATTTAAAAAGGAGCAACTGAGATGTATATAATTATATCCACCTTTAAAATCAAGAGTATGAACAGATGAAGCTGTGAACTTATCATTTTGAATGTGAAATGCATGCTCTGTTTAGAAGATTATAGTGAACAGTTGCAAATTCCTGCATGACAATTGACATATGCTCATTTGTATTCACGAGAAAGCTTTGGGATTTGAACATTCCATTTTGTGTGGAAGCTTCTTTTGCAACTCATCGGACAAGTTTGCATAACTTGTAACTGTTATGCCTGCAGCTTTGATCTGTTGATGCCACTGTGATGTGAGTGTTCTTGTTCATGCCTGAACTATTCTGTGATTATGCAGTGTACCCCCTGCTATTGATTTGATGTTAAAAAATATTTTGCCAGAATGAATGTGTATGACTATGAGTCATAAACTTGTAGATCTTTTTGTTGAAGAAACTGCACATCCATCAAGAAGTACATTCTGGAACCAAATTATAATGAATTTTTTTGTGATTTCTCCCTCTGTCCTAACCCCCCCCCCCCCCCCCATTAACCCTCCTACCCCACCTCCATACCCCCATGCTAATTCCCTCCTGTGTTGTTGCTTAAAAAAACACAAAAAACTATTATTTCTTGTAGTTATTAAATTCTTCAATACATGCATTAAAACTGAATTCTTAATCTGTGATGCACTGCCACTTTGTTTCTGACAGTACTCTTGATGTCAGGGATTAATTTAGGTTGGGTAGCACAACTGTTGTAATTTTCTTCATTGTTGAATTTCACCTTGGGAAAATTTTGATTTGGGACAGGGAAATCGTCAAAATACAGATGCTGATGTTAGCAAATGGTTTCAGAAGGTAGCTCATGATGGTTGAATCACTACATTGTGTGCATTAATGAAATGAGGGTTGGTCAGGTTTGGTTTTGTCTTTTTGTGTGTGTGTGTGTGTGTGTGTGGATTACACAGTCAACATCTTCCACTGTGGGGAAGGTGAAACACATTTGCATAACCTTTGGACATTCATGTGCACACAAAAAAGTGGCCATTTTCTGTATCCAGATAATTTATGATTATTTATGTTTCACACTCAAAGAGTGCCCCTTAACTTTTGTGTAACAGATAGTTGAAACGATTATCTGTAAAATTAAACAAATTGGTGGACACTTCCTAGCATCTTTTGTACCCCCCCCCCCCCCCCCCCCCCTCCCCAACCCCATCATTGTGCCCTTTTTGTCAGAGTTTAGTTTAACTTCAGTTCATTATTTCTATAGATTTTCAAATGGACATGTGTATAACATTGTGAATTTGTGTGTGTTTGTTTACTGAGGTCAGCGTATGGGATCAAATTGAAGTTAAAGTGTGTGAACATGCAGTATGTGTGTGCATTGCTAATAGCACTGGAAGTTTTGCCAATGTTTGCTGAATGTAATTACTAAGTTGTTAACATGCAGGGCTTTTGCACTCCATCATATATCTGACATGTTTGTAAAGAGTTGTACTAAGAGACTGTTGAAACCTGAATAAAACATGTAAATGTAGATCACTAGATGTGTATGTGTGTGCGTGTGCATGCATGTGTGTATGTGTTTGTTTGTGTGTATGTGTGTGTGTGTCTGTGTCTGTGTGTTTGCCAGTTATGTTTGGAAAAGTTGTAAAAGGTCAATGTTACGAGAGCTTTAAAACAGAGGATAGGATTACCCGCTAGCTTGGCAAGGTGAAAAGTAACGTATACCATAAACATGGTATAAACATTCTGGAATGAAGGGAAATGACCAAGCAGATACACTGGCAGGCAAAGCAATCCTTACAAGTGGCTTGCTTCTTGGAAGATCAGAAGTGTTGAGGAGCACACCATTGATTACCTGGACGAGAGAGGCATGGAAAGAGGAAGGTGCTAGATGGTCTTCTTTGAAAGGAAGAGAGAGGGCCATCTTTGATCAGATGAACATTGGAACTGTTTCAAAGGCAATGTTGGGGAAACTTCTGAGAGACGGGGGTGGAGTGCATATGGGCTTTTCCGAGCACATAGATACCATCTTGAACTGAACTGAACCATAAACATTTGAAACTTGTGAATGAAAAAGAACTTGAATAATCTGTTTTGTACTAAAGAAAGTAGGTTTCCCAGAACATGTTCTGTGTACCAGGTAAAAAATTACCATTAACCCCTTCACTGCCATGTCACTTGAAAACAAGCAATGAAAGTGCAAAATCTGAAAGCCTTAAGCCCTTTTGTCTTCTTTTTTGCACTGGCATGTGAAAGGATTTACATCAAAACGCATAGCATTGAAAGTAGATGTGATATAGGACTTAAAAATAGACTGTCCATGGATCTTTCAGCCCGGAAATGTCACTTAAGGCTCTGGCAGTGAAGGGGTTAATACAAAAATTAAGAGTTTGTTCTAAAATGCCATCAATGTGACTTTAATTTTAAGTTAGAAAAATCTTTCACGAGTAACACTTAGTGGGCTGGAATGTGCAAAACACCATCAAGTGCTTCAGCTGGCCTGGTGCCACTCATGGTCTCTTTGAATTTGCTCAGGCAACATGAACATGCACCAAACAGCACAGAAGCTTCAATGTGTAAAGAGTAACAAGTGAGCTAGGACATTAGACAAGATTTCGTTACCTAGTCCTGCATGAAATGGTACCCATGAAACACGGTTTAAAAAAGTCAATGCAGAACATTTAAAAGATTTTTTTTTAAACTTCTTTACCAGTTGGACAAAAACATAATTTGTGAAGGTGGCTAGCCTGGTAAGATCAAGATGTCTATGTTTCTTGATGAGCCTGAATCATCATCATCATAAACATCGTTATTGTTTTTTAATATTATAATCATCAGTACTGTTATTGTTTCAGTATGGTCACCATCATTGTCCGCACTATGATCAACAACCGAGTCGATCGTGTCATTTGCAAATCTAAAATCCAGTTGAATCCATGTTTTTTCTCTGCAAGTATTGTGGATTGCTCTCCCTTAGTTGTTAATGGCGGACAACTTAGCGCGAAAAACAAGTTTGGTGTCAGTTGCTGTCGACAAAAATGGACGAAGAGTTGTTTGAACTGGAATATGCAGACGAACTCGAGGCTATCGACGATTTTGGTAAGTGTGAGTGATCGGGGCAACATGAGGGCTGTTTTTTTCTTTTGTGACAGTTGAACAGTACAGCCCCATTGGCTCTCGAAGGAACCTTGGAATGCAGACGAAAATGGTAATTTGGATCTGGTTTACTTATTTTGACAACAGCTGTTCTTCTTTGGTGTGGCAACTGCCGGGTGACATACCTTAAGCCCGTTCTTAATTGGGCGAATGTTTGTTCGCCGAACATACTTCGGACACTTCGACGAACTATGATTAGTTTCTTAATTGAACTTTTAGTTCGCCGAACATGGTTCGGACACTTCGACGAACTTTACTTCGTTCTCAGCTAGCTTGTAATGAGATGCAAGCTTCGGCCCGAACTTGCGGCAGGCGCCCAGCAGACAGCATGATCGAAAATGTAGGCTAAAGTCAAGTCAAGTAATAGCTTACTTAATCATCCCTCACAGGGTAATTCAACTAACTACTATCTCATTCTAGTTCCCCGAGACAAGGCTGGCCTCCCACAAGTCAACAAATAAACAAATTCCCTCCAAAGTGAGTAAAGAACCTAGTGACACATCATCCATTTTTATTTTTATTTCTTCTTCATCCACAGGAGAGCTCTGTTCTCAGCCAATCAGAGGCAATGTTTGTCGAATAGTGCGAATGTTCCCAGAACATGTTGACCAAATATAGCTTCGTCGCAGTTCGACAAATACTTCCAACTAGGTTGAGTCAGTTCGCAAAGAAAAGTTCGCCCAATTAAGAACCAACTAGGTTCACCGAATACTTCCAGCTAGGTTCGCAAACAAACATTCGCCCAATTAAGAACGGGTTTTAGGTTGGTGGCGCACATGCAGTGAGCACCTGCCTGTTAAGATTTCTGCATCCTTGAATGTTTCAAACTTCCTTAGTTTCTATGGGAAGCATTATGATGATGATTTAAAAAAGCTACCTGCAGTAGCATTGCTTTGATATTTGACTGAGAAGCTCAAGCCAGCCTCATATTTAATCAATAATGATGCTGTTCTTGACTAAGAAGACTAAGCTGCATCTGCTGCTTCAGATGGGATGAGAACTAGAAGCCAGAACTTGCAGTTGCAGAAAAGAACATTATTCCTGCAATATGGGAAATGCAGTTTTGGAGCAAAACAAAGTCAAAGATTAAAAATAAACAGAACATTAAAACTAAAGTGTTGTTACTCATTATGATTACTGTTAGTGTTACTGAGTAATACACTAATATTAGTATTGAATTATTGTGGATTCAAATAACTATAATTCTTATTATGTGTCTGCATCCACAAATGAATAAAACAGATGCTTGCTGGCTTCCAGAACACTAGTACTGCAGTTTTAATTTACTTTAAGTTTAAGTTTTATTGATGTTTCTAAAAATGTATAATGCTACATCAGAATAACACTTTGTAAGTGAGTTCTACTTCTGTAGTGTTAAAAAATGTTATAGTCTACAGACTACTGTGTGTTAGTGAATAAAACATGTAATAATTGATATAATGATACAATTGTTCATGATTATGTCATGGTTACATTTAGCATACATGTCTGAGGTATCAAGAACTATCATTCTTAATCTTAGCTTAGTTGAAACTTGAAGTTGAACTTGAACATAATGGTAAAGTCTGCAAAATGTTTAGAAAAAACAAACCAAAACAACAACGAAACTTTCTCCTGGTATTGTATTTTCAACTTACAAACTTATACTTGTATCAATCATTACAATGTAAGTAATACTAATAGATTTATATATTTTTAAAAAGAAAATGATACTGACAAGGATGAACATGATGATGTATCATTTCGATTCATTGTTGAAATATTTTTTGCAATGCTGGGCTTTAATTTGTTTAAACCTACTCCTCTTCTTTCAAGTACTATAGTACTGTAGTAGCCATCATGAACTCTTAACCTCTTAAGTTAAGACTATAACTAGTATAAGAGTCTTACTTTAGTCTTACAACAATACAAGTTCTCTACTTTCTATATATAATACTAACAGCCTTATTCTCAGTCAAAAACAGTTAAAGTTAAACAAAGAGCAACAACAAAACCACGCACATAAAATATATATATATATATATATACATGTATGTAAAAATTAGAAGAAGAAAAATCATCAAGAACAAAAACCAACAATGACAGAATACAAACAAACAAGCAAAAAAAGCAACAACTGGAACTGTGAAAGTGTTTCTTTTTCCAGGGCCAGGTAATGAAGCTGATGACACCCCAAAGTCAAGACGTAGTCTACAGTTTGCAAGTGCAACACCAAAGTCAAAGACCACTACAACCAGCAGTGACACCACAAAAAATACACCCTCCCAGAAGACATGTGATCTTGACTCAAGCTGTCTATCAGCTGCCTTGAACATTTCCGTGGACAGCCTGAACAACACAATTCTGTCTGAGGATGAGGTGGATGGGGCAGTGGAGGAAGTTGACCAGTCAACCCTGCACAGTGGCACCAGCCTCAGAGACACAGACAGCCAAATGCAGAAAAAGAGAAGCGCAAGAGAGACGGAGCAGCTGGATGCTGAGGCTGAGGATTTCTTTGACAGCCTGCCTGACTTGGGTAAGGCTACATTGTACTTGTAGCACTAGCAGGATACTGGATCAGAAATGTCTGGATTTTGATTTCTGTAGTTTCACAGTGAGATTCATAATCTATTCTGCATTGTAACTGTAATAAAAAATATCTAGACTTATGCATACTATTACATAAATTTACATTGATTGTTTTCATTTAAGGGGAAAAATCATGAGTCAGAATTTTCTTTTGGTTGACAGCCTACTTTATTTAATTGACTGTATAGTCTACCATATATATATACATAAACAGGTCCTTAAAACTAATAAAAGTTAAACCAATAAATGCTGCTGGATAAGATTGTCAAAGTTTTATTTCACTTTTAATCAGCTATAATCAATAATGCCATTCTTCTTGTCTTCCCAGAGTGGGAGGCAGGTTTTTGTGTATGGTTGTTGTTTTTTTGGTTTCAGTTGTGAATTCCTGTAGTAAGTTTAACTGTTATCATAAGGCTGATCATAACTTCCATGAGATTAAAATAAATGTACTTTGTAATTGTATGACCTCTCATGGCCATGGGTAAATCTTTCTTTATAATTTATGCTAAACTGTTTTAAACAGCTTAAATTCTTATCCCTTTTTGGTGCTGTTTATCGTATTAATTTATATACATACATGTAATAAATTAATATGCTGTCTTTTGATTTGGTGTTTACAACTTTGTTCTTTTGCAGAGCCTGCATCAAAGAGAGCACGGACATCTGCCCATAATACACCCAGGGGTTTTGATGATAAAAGTGGCCCCCCTTCTCCACCTTTGGTGTCTGGAGCAGAAAGAGGTGGAGTGGAAGTAGAACATAGACAGCGTGGACCTGAGTCCTCTGATGACCACCAGAACCGACTTTTGGCAGGTGGGGTCTGGTTGTATTTTGTGATCTGTTCTTTTTTTGTTATTCTGAATTTGTTGTTATAATGTTAAGTTTTGGTTTGTCAGTTCTTTCTAATTTTAGTCATGTTGTATCATGTATGATTTAAAATTTGTGTGTTTTGAGGAACAGAACATTTGTTTTGTGTGGGTGGTTTTTGTGTGTGCTTCTTTTGGGGGTGGGGGGGTATGGAATAGTCTGTTACATGTGTCTCTAGTTTAGGCTGATTAATGTTATAATTTATGTTTACTAATTCAGTGACTTATTGGCCTTTCATCAGTCTTTGCTTATTATAATTTTAGCAATGCCAAGTTAAACGCAATTGAATGTGGTTGCCACCTGGATGGGTAAACTTGAATACTAGTACTACTACTAGTACAATTAACAATACTAGGCTTTGTACCTGCCCCAAGATTTCTCCAGAGTCAAAATTCTGTGCACACTCAACAAAAGTCCTTTGGATGAGACTATAGCCAAAGGATTGGATTTTTGATTTTTTTACTTAATTAGTTAAAAATCCAAGTAATAAAGAATTCTTTCAATGATTTGTTATGTTGGTTCAATCATTGTTGTCTCGTTGCAGGCTATGATTTTGAGAGGCAGAGGGTATTGCGTACAATTCCATCCAGTGATTTTGTGCCCACCACCGGTTTTGATGGCCAGCGAGTCTACATGAAGCTGAAGGACCAGATAGATTTGGAGCAGGAGGTATAATAGTACACTTGCTGAGATAAGTACATATTATATCAACATTGACTGCAAATGTTTTTAAATCATTTTTTTTTTACGAAAGCCAGCAACTGTGAAATGCTACAAAACATGTTAAAGACAAACTCCTTTAGGACAAAACTTTGCTTAAGCAGTTTAGGCAAAGTGGTTAGAATATTTCTACAGTATTCTTTTCTTGTATTTTTTCATGTATAAAAGGGTAGGTGGGCAGTAGTTCTGGTGGTTCTAGTTCTACAACTTCAAGTTACTTTACTTTGCTGTAAAGGGGTACCCATTCCACTATATAAAAATATGACACTTCACAGAAAAAAGTGTTTTTTTTGTATGTACTGTGGTACTGGGAGAAGATAATAAAGCCCACCCCCCACCCCCCGACCGCCACTCCCCTACCCACTCCAAGAATTATAATAATAATGTACATTTATCATGCGCTCATCAATGCCCTGAGCGCTCACATGATACATATTAACCTAAATATGATATTGTATACACATGTAGAGCATAGTCCTACCAAAATAATTTACATAAAGTATTATACAAAAACACACAACAAAAAACACTACAAACACACACACACACACACACACACACACACACACACACACACACACACACACACACACACACACACACACACAGTGACTGTAGCAGAAACTGGGTACTGATATTAGTTAGGATGGACATACTGTGAGAATTAGATTGTTCTTGTAATGGAGTCCCTTTTGTGGAGCACACTGATGATCTGTCTCCAGCAACTCCTGTTGATTATGAATATATGAATATGATGCACCAGCTGGTCTGGCTGGATAGCTCATTGGGCAGAAGATTAAACAAAAGCAAAAAGTTAATAATTCTCTGCCTAATTATTTTTATATGTTCCGTGCCTTTTGTGTAAGTAACCTAGCTAATGTGTTTTGCAGATTGACAGTGTCACTGAACGTGTACGCAAGTTAACTACCCTTTTGCCAACCCCCATCAGCGTCATGCGGGAACAGCTGGAGGATGAGGTGAGCTTCTGGAATGGCACGCAGTAATCATGGTCTTGTGCCTGTGGTGTGTCTTTTCCAGCTCCAGCTCCCGAGTTTCTCCCAAGGTGCCATGTCTTGTGTCGTGGACTAATGGGACAGTTAATAGCCTCTCTTTCAATTTTGTTTTAACCTCTCTTGTAGTTGTACGTACCAGAGTCTGTGGCAGATTTGCTTTGCAGCACTGAACTCCAGTGGCATTTTCTGTCAAACTAAAGTGTAGACTGGATCTTTTTTAATTACTCCATTCCCACCAGCAGGGATTTTTGACACTAAGAAAAAAAAATGACATGATTTGATACTTCTCAGACTTGTTCAGTGAACGCATAGGCTTATATGATGTGAAGCGTACATTAACAGGTGAATGTTACTAATGCTGTAAAACCACTGATGGAAGACCAGCCTCATAACATTAACAGGCAACCTCTCTTTAAAGACCACTTTTTGTTCAATATGGGGGTGGTCTTTTGCCAGAGATTTTGCTGCACATGCACCTTAATAATCAACTCATTACACTTTAGATGCACATACAGCTGGATACTAAAACCTGTCGGTGTTGATGCATCTGATTTTTTCCTCAATTTTTCAGAGACACCAACAGCTTCTGCAAGAGGCACAAGACTTGACACAAAGAGTTAGGAGGTAATTTGGCTTAGCTTTGTTGTTTTTGTTGTTACTGTTGCTGTTCATGGGTATTGTGTGGTGTCTTCTGAAATAATACACACATGTAGAGTATGAGGTACTTTGTATCTGGCTGTGTTAATGATTTTTTTTTTTTTTTACCTGGTTGGCATAGCTGTGGGTTTTTGGTATGTGCACACCTGTATAGCGGTGCCTTGTTTTCCAATTTGTTCAAAGAACTAGACATTGAGAGTGAGACCAACACCAGTATAGTATGCGCACATCTGTATAGTGGTGCCTTGTTTTCCAATTTGTTCAAAGAACTAGACATTGAGAGTGAGACCAACACCAGTATAGTAAAGCAGGGAGGGGGTGGGGTTGCTTTGTGAACTGGAATTACACCTGCAACCCCTCAGTCAAGAGTTTAGTTCCTTCGGCATAGGGCTGTATTATCTCTGTTTGCTTTGCTCACAATGTGCAGATGATGTGATTGCCTTCCCTTGCCTTGCCTGCATGCATACAGTTGTGTGCGATTGGTTTCATGTATGTGTGTGTGTGTGTTTGAAGTGATAAAAAAGATGTCGGATGAAGTGATGTGGTGTGTGTGTAATTAGGGTTAATTGTGCTCTAGGTTGTGTATATAGTTTGTTGACCTTATTGTTTTGGTATTGTGCATGTCAGGCTCACATTAGTTGCAAGCACCTTATAAATACTCTTTTACGTTACGTGTGCAGGGTACATGAGGAACAGCAGGACCAGGGTGTGGGTGACATGGACACAGAGGATGAGGAACACACCTCCCAGCAATCTCTTTGGGTAGAGCGATACGCGCCACAACGCTACACTGATCTTCTCAGCGAGGAGGTAACAGTCTTTTTGGTTGCGTTGTTGCTCCTTCTTGCAGCAAAAAAGAGGACATGTACCTGGAATTGTCAGTTATATTGTGGACATTTTTTTTTTGTGGTCAGTTTTGTTGTTTTGTTTACTTTTACTTCAGCCAGGAGGTGACAGTCCTTTTGGTTGTGTTGTTGCACCTCTTGTGGCAAAAAAGAGGGCATGTGTCTGAAATTCTCAGTTTTATTACGGATGCTTTTTTGGGTAGGTTTTGTTGTCGTTTTGTTTACTTTTCTTTTGCTTTGCTGGCGGTCAGTGCAGGCCTGGCATGGTCTTCTAGAGTTTGAGAATTTGTTAGCAGCACAACCCTTGCCGCCCCATTCTCTTGTGATGTTTCTGGCAGAATAACCAGATTTCAGAGATTTACTGATTAGCATTGTCTTACTCAGTTATTGTACAAATTACAGTAAGCACCCAATTTTCTCAACCCCTTTGACAGATTGAAAAGTTTTCTGTCTTTTTGCTTCGTCATTTCTATTCCTCCAAGATGAGATATAGCCATGTCTTGATCCATGCGCAGGGCGTAAATCGGATGCTGCTGCACTGGCTGAAGCAGTGGGACCATGTGGTCTTTGGCAAGGACTTGCCCTTGGTCAAGGACAAACACAAGGCCAAGGCCAAGGACACGGGTAACCAGAAGTGGAAGAAGTTTCAGCCTGAGGTGTCCTCGGAGTTGGATGAATTCAAAAGACCTGTGCAGAAGGTACTGTACCAAAATCCCTGCTAAAAAAAATAAAGAAGAAAAAAATGTACAGATTGATTGATCAGCGCATAGCCAGGAAAGGGTGGGTTTGGGGTGGTTAAGTACCTTCCTGTGAGTGTTCTTGGTCTTATGTTAGTATATGCCATATCAAAGTATACGCAGTATGTAATTTGTTGCTTCAAAGCATAACTGTAATTGATTTGTATAGTTTTAACATGATTGTTCTCATAGTATATATATATATATATATATATATATATGACTAAGTGCCAAAAGGTGGGTCTGCAATGGGTGACTTGGTTGTGCTGAGAATAAAAGATGTTTAAACAAATATTTTGTCATTAGTGTGGGTTGAATGTGTGTGAAAATGAACAAGGATATAGTGAAATAATACAGCAGAAATTTTGAAGCGGTTTGGGAAATATGTCCGTTAAAGTGTGATTTTACTGCTGAAATTCAACCCGAAAAGCGGCAGTGGCACAGAGCCCGTCTCTGTCGGCGTGGTTTGGTTAAAGGAAAAAAGGGAAAAGTTATATTTATCACATCTGTTATGTTGCGAAAGAGTTTTAAAAATCCATGCATCAGAAAAACTTCCAAAAAATTATGCTTTTGAAAAAAGCGTATCGAACTTTATTTGATCGGCGTCATCTGTGTCGAATACAAAACGCAAACTTTCGACAACAGACTAAAAACCCTCTGACCCTTGACATGAGCGGAAGTGATGTCATTGCACATCAGACTCGCGGTCAATCACTCAGCAGCTTTGAAAAGATTTAACCCAAAAAATTTTTGTTACTTTAACAAATTTGCCGCCCCTCAAATTTTGGGAAAACGTCCGACTACAAACAAGTTGTGAGCGAAAAACAAAACTTATAGTTTACATTTGTAAACAAACCGAAGGTACCACGTACCTTCCCGGTCACATTTGATTTGAATGGCGTCGAAGGAATCTTCTGCTGCAAACTTAAAAGGTACGTCGCAATTATTGTGGAGGTAGTAACCATTCTTGACGTCCGATCACAATTTTACACCGTTTATTTTTTTTAAAATCAGCTATTAATAGTTTTTTAGATGATTTTTTGTGTTCAGGTTAGGCGCAGTGGGACAAGTGTCTTTTTTAAGCAAAGGGGGAGATTTGCGGTGGCTGACGTTGTGCTAGTACCCAAAAAGAATTATATTGCAGCATGAGCTCTTGCTGTAATTTGGACGTCCGATCACCATGTGGCGAAAAACAAACTTCCAGTTGCACAGTGCAGACATTTGTGAAATATGACAGTTGCCACCCAACATTGCATAGCGCTTCGTTTGACAAGATCGACCTGTAAAAATCGGGGACGCCAGAAATAACATTAAAAAATATTTTAAAAAAAATTCGGGTTTAAATCGGTCGGACGTCGGGTTACCCCAAAAGGGTGCTGATGACATTTGACCCCTTTTTGTTTAAGTTTTTAAGGCTACTAAAGTATTTACGATTTTAGTAAGTACTCCTAGACTTTTTATTTTGCTTTTTTGGTTTTAGTTTTTGATCTTTTAATTTTATTAATTATTCATTTATTTTATGGATACATTATGTTTGGGGTAGTTTTTTTGTTGATGATGTTTCTCATGGTGGTTGTTATTGTCTTATTATTTCAGACCAATAACTGCTGACATGCCAGGAGTAGGACAAATTGCCCCTGCTATAAATATGACCTTGATCATCAACTCCTCATTCAGTAGCGCACTGTGCCTGAAGATTGGAGAACCACATTATCACCCCTGTCTTTAAGAATGCACCATTCAAAAATTTTTGAAATTTCCTTACTTCATCTGAAACTAGTGCAAGATCCTCGCATATTGTCTCAGTAGCATCATGCACTAAGACAACACATCTAGCTCCTGAACAACATGGCTTCAGATGTGGTTGCTCATGAATGTGAAACCCAACTCCTGGCCAAATCACTAAAATCGGGAAAACTGAAGACTTTGGCGGAAAACTTCCGGGGCCGCTTCACAAGTTGTCCCATTATGGGATCACCGGTAAAAAAACACATGGATCAAGAGCTTCCTGAGAGATCAACAAGCTGTCTGTTGAGGTATAATTAAACTTTGTCCCATGGGACTCAGAGGTGCCTTAAGGCAGTGTTCTTGGCCCAGAATTGTTTGCCCTTACATCAGTGCCCTAGCTGCCACAACAGCCTCCCCCGACTGAGATGTTTGAAGATGACCCATCTGCAGTCCCCCATCTCCACGCTGAAGATCAAGCAATACTCCAAAATGATCTAAACAATTTCTGTATGGGTAATGAGAAAGCAGATGGAACATGTGCTTCTCCCCGGGACAGATGTGACATCCAAAGTGTTACTAAAAGCAAGAGGAAACACCCCCCTGCTCTGCATGGCCAGATGCTCAAGTCAGTCAACAGTACTCACTTCTTGGGTGTCACACTGACCTCAGAGCCACCTGGGAACACATCAACATCAAACAAAGCAAGCAGGACCCTGGGTTCTGGGAAAAACCCGAAGATCAGCACCTCTTTAATAAAAGGCAAG
This sequence comes from Alviniconcha marisindica, assembly GCA_018857735.1. Classification (NCBI taxonomy): domain Eukaryota; kingdom Metazoa; phylum Mollusca; class Gastropoda; family Provannidae; genus Alviniconcha; species Alviniconcha marisindica. Next base: position 627,001 of record JABMCL010002295.1, read on the forward strand.
GCCTAAAAGGGCAGTTGTCACACCAGTCCGGGAATATTTGGCACCCAAACAACAACCTGATCAACGGCCTAGAGTCTGTACAGAAAAAGGCAGCTGGTGGACACCACAGAGAGCTGCAGGATATCCATGTCAACAACATGCTGACACTAGGCTGACCATATCTCCAACATAGGTGCGGGAAAAGCAAGACTGGTGAATTTTTAAAACTTCCACCTCACCATGGCTCCATAGCCACTGACACCAAGTGAATAACAGGGGACTATCCCAGTATCACAGGAGCCCATCATTCCCATTCCCCGTTATACCCAGTGCCCTCCTGTCAGGGGTCATACCCACAGGAAATTATTCTTTTTCCCAACGCAATCAAGGGTTGGAATGACCTCACTGAGGATGTGGCTGCTGTGCCCCCCCCTTTAGATTCTTGTTCACGTCTTCCAAAATCTGTACCTTTGGAGTAGCCATGCCCCCCAAGAAGTAGTGTTGATGATGGCTAGGGGGCCTCAGGTTTTCCCCCGCAACGCTGGGTTGACCTAGTTGGGATGTGACATACACAAAATTCAATGTTGTTTCATGTTTTAAAAGGTTTTTTTTTTTTTTTAGTGCTGTGCTGTTTGGTGTGCTTTCTCTTGAAACATTCAATACAGTTTTTTTTATACTGTAGGAGGTGGTATGGTGTTTTTAAATTTTGTTAAATGTTTTGTTTTTACTGAAGTATGAATACCAGTCGGAAGTGCTCAACGGGTTACAATGCTATAATTACAAGCCCAAATTTTATGTAATGCCTATAAAAAGGAAGTTGCATGCAGTACTCTGGATCTAAGTACATACTACTTTACTACATTATGTGTATTTTTATAGCTGAAAGAAAGTTTAATGTTGTACTGTCAAGTCTTAGACTGTCGCAAGCTGATGTTCGACATTTTATGATTCTGCAGTAAAAAAAACCAACAATCATAAGTTGAATGTAGCACTGTGTTTAAATATATGTTTTTTTCATTTGTAGTTGAAGAGAAAAGTAGAATCTTCAAAAATTTTTGCACTGTCAAATCACATTTATGACATTGTCATACTTTGCTGTAATGCTGATGTTCGACACTTTGTGTAGTTTTTTTGTGCTATGTCAAGAAAAAAAACAAATTCCTAAAACTGACTTTCCAGTGTGCTGTTACCTACGCTAGAATGTCTGAATGGCAGAATGGATGAAACTTTGTGTTTTTTTTTTGTCAGAAAAAAAAGGGAAAATATTTAATTATGTCGATGTCAGGTATTGCGACAAACAGAATGTCAAATTTTTGTAAGAAGAGGTGCAATAAATTTATTTGAAAATACTTATGAGGACATCCTTAATCTGTTTAAAATGGTTGGGGAAAAAAAATAATAAATTTTCCAGCCATACAGTAGCACTTTTGTGTCGCAAACCCTGACTCCGACATAATACACTTTTCATCTTTTTAAACTCGTTTTCTCAAAAAAAATAAAATCGTTATCTTCCACTTTGAAGTGATGATTACCTAAGTAAACATTCTAAAAACCTACTTCTTTTTACTTTATTTCAAATTTTTTTTTAACCTACTGTGTCCTCTTTTCATGCACACCTTTTTGGCACTTAGTCATATATATATATATATATATATATATATATATATATGTTATACACATTTACATTCATTGAAGTAAAGGTAAGATTGTTATTTCAGTGGGAAAGTAAAGCTTCGTTTGAAATTTGTGCACATCTGTGTGTGTGTGTGTGTGTCAGTATAAATGCCCAACCTGACCTGACTGTTGTGCTAAAGGTTGTGTTGCTGTGTGGACCTCCGGGACTGGGGAAGACAACCCTGGCCCACATTGTGGCCAAACACGCTGGATACAATGTTGTGGAGATGAACGCCAGGTAATAACGCTGGCTCGCAAGACACTGGTATCACTTATGCTGGCATTTTTTTTGGGGGGGGGGGGGGGGGGGGGGGGGGTGAAGTTGACTGGATCATCAGGATTGTTGTGGCTCCTTGTGACTCTGGAAGGGATTCTTGTTTCAGAGAATGATGGGGCTGCCAGTGTTGTTAATCATGATGGGTGTGTACATGAGTATGTGTGTCTGAGAGAGAGTGTGTGTATCACTGAGAGAAAGTGAGTGTGTGTGTGTGAGAGAGAGAGAGTGTGTGTGTGTGTGTGTGTGTGTGTGTGTGTGTGTGTGTGTGTGTGTGTGTGTGTGTGTGAGAGAGAGAGTTTGTGTGTGGATATATATGCCTCATTATATGAATATACCACAACAGATAAACACTTAAACTCCAGATTCACTGCTAGGACTTGGTTGGGTAGTGTAGCCTTACCTGTGTAACACTGTAAGTAAGCCAGCCCATGTTTTCAGCATGGCCTAATGAAGAGAAATATAAAAGATTGATAACTAAGTGAACAATTTAAGGATCAAACATACTTCTTGAAATGAAGTTTTCTATAGCTATAACCACAACAAGGATGGACAGCAGTATACCACATTTTTATCTGTACATACTGGTTGGAATGGTGTTCCAGTGATGATCGAAGTGTGGAGGCATTCACCAACAAGATTGAAGCAGCCACACAGATGAGGGCGATGATGGGTGCCGACCCACGGCCCAACTGCCTCATCATTGATGAAATTGATGGAGCTCCCCAGGTAAACTCTTTTTTTTTGTCGTGTGTCAACATCATGCAATGTCTGTCACCTTCAGGGGATGTTTTGAATGGATCCTCATGCCACGAAACTCATGATTGATTTTTAATGCAGTTAGGTACAGATTATGATGGGGTGGGGTGGGGGCCTTATGGGAGCCCTTAATAATGTGGGCCCTTAGGGGAGCCCTTAATAATGTGCTTGTGCAACCTACCTCCTGAACATTTTCCCAGAAGAATATCTAAGAGATCTTGATCTGTTTTACTTTTAGTCATCAGACTTGTTCAGATCACCAAAACATGTTTTGCTTTGTCAGTGTCATAGCAGACATTTTGACATAACAGCATGCCGCGGCCCCCCCTCCCCCCCCCCCCAACCCCCCCCCCACCCCCACAGCCCCAGGCATCATTGCTGCCAAAATTATCTTTCTTATTATGGCGAATGCACTTGTGCTTGTACTAGTTGAAGGCTGCAGTCAACAGGGTGTCTTTAAGAGGTCAGAAGGTGGCAGCTGTGTCACTACAGACTCTGGGACATGCAGATAGAGCAGCTGCACTGTTGATGTTATTGTGGTGAAGACACTCATGCTGGTAGGCTGCAGTCAACAGGGTGTCTTTAGGAGGTCAGAAGGTGGCAGCTGTGTCACTACAGACTCTGGGACATGCTGATAGAGCAGCTGCACTGTTGATGTTACTGTGGTGAAAACACTCACGCATGTAGGCTGCAGTCAACAGGGTGTCTTTAGGAGGTCAGAAGGTGGCAGCTATGGCACTAGTGTCTACAGACTCTGGGACATGCAGACAGAGCAGCTGCACTGTTCATGTTACTGTGGTGAAGACACTTGTGCTTGTAGGCTGCAGTCAACAGGGTGTCTTTAGGAGGTCAGAAGGTGGCTGCTGTGTCGCTACAGACTCTGGGACATGCAGACGTAGGAGTTGTGCTGTCATGGTGATGATGTGCCTGTGCTTGCAGGCTGCTGTGAACGTCTTGCTGGGCATCCTGCGGAGACCAGAGGGTGCCGGCGCCACAGGCGGCAAGAGGAGGAAGAAAGAGGGAGACATGCTCCTGAGACCTATCATCTGTATTTGCAATGACCAGTGAGTTCTGCAGTCTGGTTTTAATTTTGATTTATTGCATCCATCCATTTTTTTAATTAATGTTTTGATTTCTGTGTTCAATTCGAAATTCTTATGTTGCCTACTGCAAAAGCCAACTTTGACAGTTATTCTTCCCAGCCTCCCATTTGATTCCTCAGTTGGGGGGGGGGGGGGGGGGGGTGTTCGTACAGGTTCATTCAGGTATGCCCCATATGATATGGGGTTGGCACTGTACAGATGTACCACAGTAATGCAGAATTGGTTTTGTAAAGCATGCCCCAGTGGTTTGTGGTTTATAGTTGGTGTGGTGTTGTGCAGGTATGGCACAGTGATAGGGAGGTGGTATGTTGTTGTGTTGCACAGGTACACCCAGGTGATATTCTGTTGTGGTTGTGTTGCACAGGTACACCCAGGTGATATGTTGCTATGGTTGTGGCACAGGTACACCCAGGTGATAATAGTGTGTTTGTGTTTACGCAGGTATGCCCTGGCCCTGAGGCAGCTGAGGCAGCAGGCTCTGGTCATGACCTTCCCTCCCACTGAACCTTCCCGCCTGGCCAGCAGGCTTTCAGAGGTAGGCTGGCACCCCTAGTAGCATGCCGGTCATTGTGTCCACTCCACACCTCTCTCTCTCTGATTGAAATCATGACTGGCACATGTGCACTCACTCCCTTGGATCCTCTCTCTTTGTCTCTCCCACCTCCTGGTCATTTACTCTCTTCATTTGCCTCTGTCTGGGTCTGACCCTGTGTGGCCACCCATCGCACAGCCATTGAGTTGATGGTTTGATTGAAATCATGACTGGCACAAATGCACACACTCCCTCTGCCCCTCTCTCTTTGTCTCTCCCACACCCCGGTCATTTACTCTCTTCTTTTGCCCCCTTGTGTCCTGTCTGATATCTAGATTTTTGTTGTTGTATATTCATGTCAACCATATTAGATCATTATTATCTGTAAGTGGCCCATACTTATAACAGAGTTAGTGCAGAATTACGCTCTGCAGTGGCATACTTTTCCTTATAAATATTGATGTGTAAATTTATATACTGACCTATATGCATGCAGTTATGCACACACATACACACAGATTTTAAGTGAGACTTACAGATTTCATCTGTTTTTCATGGGTCAGAGAAGAAGCACAGCTGATGAAAACTGATGTTGGTATTTAGTTGTAATGATGACAGTCATGTTGATGGTGATGGTGATGTGTGTTGTCAGGTGGTGAGACAAGAAGAGCTGAAAGCAGACCTCAACACACTGCTGGCATTGTGTGAACGAACCGACAACGACATCCGCTCCTGTCTCAACACACTGCAGGTCGTCTGTCCATGCTCATTCATTTAACACAAGCGTACCTGTAATATAACAGATCTTTCTGTCTCACAATCTGCACGTTTTTCTGCTCTTACGGAGTAAACTACACGCAAATGTAATTAGAAGCACACGTTTAGTTGTTTATGTGCTGCAAATTTTGAACTGTTGCAACAGATACTGTATTTTCCAAAACTCATGTCATATATAACGGAATCGTCTGAGGACAAGCTTCCTTGAGATGAAATTGTGCTTAATGTAAAAAGATTGAATGATTATATGCCAGTTTTGCAGTTGTAGTGTTCTTATAGAGGAGGAGCGAGCCTCATCAAAACAAGAATCCTCTGAGGACAAACTTACGAAAAGTTTACACTGAGGACATGAGGGGATGTAATGGGAGAATGAATGAAATGAAATAAATTTAAATCAAACGAAATGGAATAAAACAAGACAGAATAATATCTTCAGGAACTTATTCCTGGCTGTAGTGTGAACTGATAATGGAATAAAGTAAGGTAGAATAAATATCATCAAGAACTTATTCCGGGCTGTAGTGTGAACTGATAATGGAATAAAATAAAGTAGAATAAATATCATCGAGAACTTACTCCTGGCTGTAGTGTAAACTGAAGAGGGAGAAAAATCCTGACAGTATTCTTTTCAGGTCTCAGACGAGGCCAATCCAGGTAGCCTGGCCATTTGACCAGCTGTGACAATTGACACTCTTTTCTAAAGCCCATCACACTAACTGTCACTGACACAAGTGGATTCTGAAATGGAAAACAGGATCAACAGATCTTGTTGAAACAAAATCCTCAAAGTTGGGTTTTTATTCTGATCTCATTTACCTGTTAGGAAAGAGGCCCACTGTCTTGGACCAGACATGTTTTGAGAAGGCAAGTTCATTTGAAAAAGGTTCTGTTGAGACTAAGTCAGTTAAAACATCCAGCTGTCTCCAGCCTGCCTTGTGTTTGTGTGTGTGTGTGTGTGTGCACGCATACATGTATGTGTGTGTCTATATTGGGAGGGGAGGCGCAATGTTTGATGACAAATTTGTGTTAATATCGTGTGTTTTGATGTCAGTTATTTTTTTTAACTGGAGTATGATATGTGTGTGCCCAGGGCTCATTTGAGAAAGGGCACTCTGAGACCTCATTATTGTTATTATTAAATAGTTCCAGCCACTTTGTTTCAGGACATATCCACAACAACATTATGCATTGTACATGAATGACCATAGCCATTGAAATTTCGCTGATGGCTTTCAGTTCATACGAAGACGACAGAAGGAGCTAACTCTTCGAGCCGTGCAGACCATGAGTATAGGGCAGAAAGACTCGCACAAAAGTCTCTTCTCTGTCTGGAGGGAAATCTTTACAATGCCAAGACCCAAAAGGTACCGCTGCACAGAGAGCATTGATTATTCTTTGACTGCTTTTCTGGCTTGCATGGTTGGTTTGGGTTGGTTGGTTTATTGGTTGATTCCTTTGTTATTGGCTTGACTGGTCTATGGTTTGGCTGGTAGAGTGGTAGACTAACTCCTTGCTTACTTGATTGGCTTAGTGGTTGATTGATTGGTTGTTTGGTTGGTTGATTAGTAGTTTTCTTCTATAGGACTCAAGGTTTAATTTTTTGTCTGTTGTTCATGTGTGTATATAGTACAGGCATATGATATAACTATATGATGTTTCCGCTTTATTTCATTATCTTGAACTTTGCTGCACAGAAACAGAATATTTCCACTCTTGTTTTCTTCACTTCATCATGTTTGACATATTGCAACAAAATGTGCTCCATATGCCAGTTGAACATGGTTCCAGGAATCGATTCATCAGCATCTTTGACCTGACGGAAGGCAAAGCAGACAGTTTACAGCTCATCGCTTCCTCTCCCACTGCAAGGTCAGTTGGCATCTTTCTCCTGGAGGAGTTCGTTCCTCTTTCAGACCCTCTCCAGACAGGCTTCTTTGACATGATATTGCATCTTTAATTTTTTTTAAAGTAAAAGTTCTGCTAAAAAGCAATTTTCGTGCACCTTACAGCAGGAAGCTTGGACGCCTACTGCCATTGCACAGCACAGAAGTGTTTTTACCTTGTGTCTTTAAATATGTGAAAGTTGAAATGTGGTAAGGATGTGTGGGTGGACCTTTACTGATAATGAGGTTTCTTGCTGTACAGGTTTCAGCACATTCTGAGCCTGGCCCAGGCAACAGGGGAATACGAGCGTGTGCTTCAGGGACTGTTCGAAAACTACCTGCAGGCCAAATCCAAGGACCCACACCTTGTTGGGGTGAGTGACAGGCTCCCACGTCCTGTACTTTGGGGATTTTTCTTAATTAATTTTATTTTTTATTAATTAAGTTTTTTCTTCTTCTAGCAGCATTTTGCTAGGAGTACAACTACACAATATTGTCTTGAAGCATGTTGAAAACATTCACTCACTCACTTTCGCAGGGGACAAAAAGTTCCACATGCGGGTATTTATAATTCAGATTGTCAGTACAGTGACATACCTGATTAGGGACTCCCCCCCCCCCCCCCCCCCCCCCCCCACCACCTTTTAAGATAATTTTTCAAAAAAACTCTCTTTTGTAATGCCCTGAGGTGACCCTGTGCGGTTGACAGGACATTAAAGTCCAATTACTAACCAACTTTCTTTTTGTGTTTCTATTTCAGTGAACTCCTCACCAAGGACCACCCCTCTTTCAAGACCAGTTTTTGATGGATTTTTTATTGTGACCTTAAAGGTTCTACAATATTTAGATATTTAGTAATTAATTAGTAGCTGATCTCCACTAAAAAGAAAAAAAAAGAAAAAAAAGAAGGGTATGATTCACTAAATGTTCCCTTTAATCCTTACATGTGAGGAAAGGCGCTACACCAATAGCATGTCAGTTCAACTCTGTTTTCTAATTTCAAGTGTTTAATTCTGTATATCATACAGGGATCCAAGTAAGCAACCATATGGAGGGAGAAAGGAGGAAGATTTTTCACTGGTCACATTTTGTGCATTTGTATATTAATATCACTATGTTTCTTTTATTCTACAGCTGAACTTGTCAACAGAGTGGCTGTGTTTCGTGGACAGGATCACACAGTACACGCAACACAAACAGGACTACAGCCTGATGAAGTACGTCCCCTTCCTCCCAGTCGCCTTTCACATGATGTACGCCTCCTTCGTTCCACCGCGCATCTCCTTCCCTCACGTACAGTTTGAGGTCAGTGAGGATTTGCATGTGGTGACTTTTGGTAATAGAATTAATGTAAATTTCCAGAGGCTTGATGTGTGTAGGTTTCCATTCCAGTGACTTGCACTCCTTCCCTCAGGTACAGTTTGAGGTCGGTGTGGATTTGTGTCTCATTGTAGGTTGCATGCAATGACTTATGATAATAGACTTGATGTGTGCAAGTGTCCAGAGGCTTGATATGTGTAGGTTTCCATTCCAGCAACCTACAGGCTGTCTCCTTCCCTCATGTACAGTTTGAGGTCAGTGAGGATTTATGTCTCCTTGCAGGTTGCATGTGATGACTTATGGTAATAGAATTGATGTGTGTAAATTTCCAGAGGCTTGATATAAGTTTCCAGATGTTTGATGTGTGTTAGTTTCCATTCCTGCAAACTGCAAGTTGTCTCCTTCCCTAATGTACAGTTTGAGGTCAGTGAGGATTTATGTCTCCTTGCAGGTTGCATGTGATGACTTATGGTAATAAGACTTGAGGTGTGTAATTTTCCATTCCTGCAAACTGCAAACTGTATTTGCAGCCACATTGTCCTTAGAGGAGTTATCTCCATTTCTGGAGGGTGGATGCTTTTATGCAAGGAGCTTGTCATGGCTGAAGCTAGTCCCCACATAACTATGCAGCGTTTTGGTTTAAACTAAATTTATTTCATATATAACAATACATTAACAACATAACAGTTGGGTTGTGCAACAAGCAAAAATACTTATATTAGTACAGCCCAAATCTTACATAAACTAATGACATCACAAATATCTATTTGAATAGATATGCAGTGTTTTAGTGTAGCCTTGGTGTTCTTACTGGTGTCAGTGTGTTGCATGTGACACAGCCCAAGCCAAGGCAAATTGGAGGTCAGTGACTTGAGGGATTGTGTCTCTCACGTATGATGCCTTGTGTCTCTTGTTCCTGCTTCAGTGTCAGTGTTTTTTGTGTGTGCTGTTTTTCTTCTTCCTGTGTCCAGTGTGAAGTGAATGAGGATTTATTTCCACTCTGACATAATACACTGACAGAGATGTGTGGCCTTTATTAAAAAAATTATGGGACACCTTTCATGAAATGTTTTTTTGTGGGCAATGAATTATGTCCCTTTATGAAATGGTTTTTGTGGACAACGAACTATGTCCCTTAGCATATGCTGGCTGATGTTGATGATGTGGGGCTTAATGTCCTCAGATGTCAATAAATATGCTGGCTGCCTGTATTCAGCCTTTATTTTCAGTCATCTTCAATTTGAAGTCAGTGCAGAATAGTTTCCCCTCTCATGTGGTGTGCGCTGTCTTCAACAGTGCCTCTTTCCTTGTTTCCCTGTTTTGGGTGAATGACAGTTTATTCCCTTCTCACAATGCAGGCAGATTTTCTGCTGTCGTGCAATGCCCCCACATCCAGGTTTGGCAGGGAGGCTGTAGGTTTCCTTTTTTGTGTGATCCACACATGTATGTTTCGAGATGGATGCTGAATTCCATCCCCCTCTCAGATACGTGGTGTGTGTGCGGCCTTTGTTCCTCATGTTCATCTGGAGGTGAGTGGTGGCTGATGGGATGCTGCAGAAGTTTGTTGAGTCAGTGACACAGAGCGTGACCTATCACTCTTGCAAGCCAAAAGTGAAGCATGGTCTAACGTGCTTACCACATGGCTGGGTGACCGTTACCTGCAAGTCTTTGTGCCTGCCCTGAGATTTTGCTGGATTCATGTTCAATGCTGACTCTAAAGTCCTTTGGGGGAGACTATAAAACAAGGTCTTCCATGTGTGTACACATGCAGAAAGATCACATACACGTGTTGAAGATCCTGTAATCCGTTTGTGAGTTTGATGGATCATGGAAACACTAAAATAACTCATCATGCATGAGAAAAACATGTGAAGTGCAATGAGTCTGCTCAAGAGCAGAGAATAACTATGCTATATATATAAGAGTGACCAATAATGATAATTTAGTACAGAACTGAATTATGATCAATATTGTAGAAAGTGGTTATCATATCAAACATTGGTTGAGTAAACAGATTGACATGCATAGTGCAAACCCTGTTGTGTGATGCTTTTTATGTAACCAACCTGACATAATATTTTCCTTTGCAGGTGCAGACTAACGCTGTTATTGTCACATTGCAGGTGCAGACTAATGCTGTTATTGTCCTCACCAAACCTTATAATATGTACCAGCGCATGATGTTGTCCTCACCCATGATGCAGTCTGTACCTTGTAAACAAAACCAGGATAACAACATGTTTAAAAAAATAAGAAAAATATTAAAGTTTGTTCATTGCAGCAAGTTGCATGAGGTACTGGTGTTGCAGGTGCAGCAGGTGCTGACCAAGGTGACCAGCCTACTCGACTGTCTGCTGACTGACATGAGCCCCATCATACGCAAGTTCGTCGCCGTGCGAAGCCTGACCCTTGATCTCCTGCCGCTCTTGCTGGACATCCTGCAACCCACTCTGCGCCCGGTCAGTGTTTGCTTGCATGTTGTTTTTTCTTTGACTTCCTGGTGCAGTGCTGTCTTGTGCTTGTTTAGAAAAATTTGAGATATGTAAAGCCATTGAGTTTGTGTATTTTATGATCCAGTGAGCATTGTTCTTAGTAATTGTGATAAAACCAGACATTGTTTTGTGATAAATCCAGACATTGTTTAAAGCTTTCATTATGCTTCATTTACAGCCTAGTTTGAAAGCTGGCCTGCTAAGTCTTTGAAATCCTGATTTTGAATTCAGCATATCTGGAATTTCCTGTTTTGGGCTGATCTTTTCTTTTCTTTTTGGGGTTGATGATGAATGTGCTCAGGTTCGAGCAGCATTACTTGCTGGTTATCTGTTTAACTCTACACCTTTTCTCTACAAAAACCCCCAACTTGCTTTGTGTAGTTTTGATGACAGGAAAAAGTCTTGCATGCCCACTTTGAGGTGTGCCTTCAATACTTGCATAGGGTGTGCATGTGCATTACCACATCATGCTGTTCAGCAGGTGTTGACACAAGTGTTGAAGGCTGGATTGTTGTGCCGTTGAACAGGTGAACACCCAGCTGTACAGCAGTCGAGAGAAGGAAGGGCTGGCCCACCTGGTTCACATCATGATCAACTACAACATGACCTACCGACAGGAGCGATCACCTGAGGGCCAGTACTCCTACGTCCTTGACCCGTTAGTAGTTGTTAACAGCATAATTAGATGACATCATGATTATGGACAACATGACCTGCCGACAGGAGCAGTAAAGTAGTATTAACTAGGGTCAGTACTCCTACGTCCTAGACCTGTTAGTATTTGTTAACATCATAATTAGATAACATCTTGATTATGGACAACATGGCTACTGACAGGAGCAATTACCTGAGGGTCAGTACTCCTACGTCCTTGATCTGTTAGTGGTTGTTAAAATCATAGATAACATCATGATATGGACAACATGGCTACTGACAGGAGCGATTACCTGAGGGACAGTACTCCTACGTCCTAGACCTGTTAGTAGTTAAAATCATGGATAACGTCATGATTATGGACAAAATGACTTACTGGCAGGTGCAATTACCTGAGGGCCAGTACTCCTATGCCCTAGACCCGTTAGTAGTTGTTAACTTCATAATCCGATAACATCATGAAGGCAGTTTCTTGGGTACCTATTGGTTTGATTAATTTGGTGGCATCTTTGTGCTGTGGACAGAAACGTGGAGGAGGTGGTTCGATTCTCTGGCCTCAAGCAGCGCAAACAACTGACGTATGGCGCCAAACAACTCATTGCCAGAGAGGTCAGTGCACTTGGATGGACATTAGTTTTAAGTCTGCTCAGTTGATACACATGTCTGATTGAGTATGACTAAAATACAGCCCCGATAGAACTGTACTGGTTGACTGGGCATAAAACACCAAGTTACGTGATTAAAATGATAATTAAAGCGAAAAAGCAATGGCTATGGCTGTGCTTTTAATTGCATTACTTGTAACATTTTCACAATAATATTATCAATCAAAAAAAAGAAAAGAAAAAAAGAATTTAAAACGTCTCATCTCAGGATGAGCTACGTGTTGTAGGGCATGAACTGCTGTGTTGCCAGTGAGTATTATTTAATGTGCAAACTGCTACCCTACTATTTTTTGCTGCTGCACAGAAGTATGTTTACTGTTCAGTAGCTATACGACTTACCACTGAGAATTTTGACAGTACCACTACTTGGATGAAACTCCCCGAAAGCAGCTTGTGTTACATATTTTGAGCGCTAATTAACTCCCTTGTGTGTTGATTCCCCAGAAGCTGTCTGAAAATTGGTGTGACATTATTAGAAGTGAAACTCTCCCACATTTGACAAAGATCAGGCACCTTTCAGCTTTAGTATGATTATTTTTTACTGTTGCTTATAACTATTATCTCTCCTTTCAGATTGAGGTGGAGAAAATGAGACGGAATGAAGAAGCCCATTTTTCCTTGTCGTAAGTAGTAAACCAATTCATGCATTGTCATTTTGCCTGTGTGTAAAACAGGAGCTTTCAGGTGCTTCATTTTACATCATTATGCTCACTGCCTTGGTGTTTTCTTTGGATGAATTCTGTTGAAACAAAAAAGAAGGGGAAAAAAACATACACAAAAACTGGCAACGGAAAGATACAACTCAAAAAAAGAGAAAAAGAATTGGGACACATTCTCGTCACTTTCGGTGAGGCAGATGCTTCAGTCATGCATTTTAAAACCCTGCAGGAAAAACTCCAGTTCAAGTTCAGTGTTGCTTTACGTCCACAGGGACAATTAGGGACGGGGAGCCCAGGACGGCCACCTCAACTTTCACACAGCTCCTGAGCTCTGAAAAGCTCCAGGCACACAAAACCCCACAACAGCCACAGACAACAACCTCTGCCTTCCTATTTCCATGTAAATGAACCCCAGACTAAAGACCACCTCTCTTTTGATGACCACTTTTCTTTTCACTTTTATGGTCATCTTAAAAGATGGAATTTTATGTAACTGGTGTTTCTTTCTAGCAGTTCTTTGTGGACAATGTATTCAGACATATTTTTGAAAGTGTGAGCTACTGGATAACAAAGAAAATGAAATTTCAGAACCCCTACCAAGAGACTACATACTTATGGCGTGTGTGTGTGTGTGCATGCGTGCACGCTCGTGCAGGTGTGTGTATGTGCGTGTGCGGCGCAGGTGTGTGTATGTGCATTTGGGTGTTGTTTTGTTAGTGCAAATGGGTTGCTAGTTGATGTATGTCAGTGTTGTTGTTTGCTTATGTTTGTATGCTTACCGCTTTTGAGAAATTTTCCTTGTTGTAAAACTTGGTGAATAAAGAATCTGAATCTGAATCTGAAAGGCTGTGCCAATCATGTTTGTCATGAGAACACAATGTCCAGATTGATACATCATTCTTTCCAGTAATTCTTTGTGGACAGACATACATATGAAAATGTGACCTACTGGATATCAAAGAAAATTGAGATTTCAGAACCCCTATCCAGAGAAAAAGGCTGTGCCAATCATGTTTGTTGTGAGAACACTATGTCCAGTATCATTAAGTTTTCCGTCCCGTACAACATTGGCTTGTCAAAGAAACACATAATAAAATACTTCAGTCATGCATGGCTCCCTGTCCCTAACAGTCCCTATGGTCTCTGTGGACGAAAAGCAACACTGAACTTGGAATAAGAAATTTCAAAACCCCTATCCAGAGAAAAAGGTTGTGCCAGTCATGTTTGTCATGAGAGAACACAATGTCCAGATTGATACATCTTTACGTTTTCCATCCCGTACATTGGCTTGTCAAAACACACACACACACACACACACACACACACACACACACACACACACACACACACACACACACACACACACACAAAATGTACCCAGCGCAAAATGTAAATCACAGTCAGAGGTACCAAGGGACATAATTTTGATGTGATCTTGGTGTGTTTGCAGCGAAGCACCCAAAGTCCCCAACCACAAGCAGACACTGGAGGTCAAACCTGTGAGAGAAGAAAGGGTAGGTGCATTTCCTTTCCTTTCACCCTCTGCTGCATCCTGTTGTGACCATGGGATCGTATGTGTGCATCCTCATCACCATTATACTGTGCACTATACTGGTGACACTTTGCTTCCCTCTGATTTGGGGGGTTGGATTTTTCTTTTGGGGAGGGAGGATTTGGGAGGGTTATTTTTTCCTTTAAAAAAAATACAAAATACAAAATAAATAAGTATTGTTTTCATGTACCATTGATACTGTACACCATGTTTCTTTTTTTTCTTTTTTCTGCCAAACCAATAAGTGCATAGGTGCGTGCAGTACTTGTGTATGTAATGTTCTCACGCTAGTTTGGCAGAAGATGCTTGATAACTCTGTGTGTGTGTGTGTGTGTGTGTGTGTGTGTGTGTGTGTGTGTGTGTGTGTGTGCATGCGCACACATGTAGATCATTTGGTCTGTTTCTTTGATCAATAAGCAGATTTAAAAAAAAGAAGACTTGTTTACCTTCTTTTTTTTCCTTCTGTGTGGGCACTAAACAAGATATTAGTGCAGGTTGCTTTGACCCTGAGGCAAAATACTTTTAAAATGTTTATGTATTGTTTATCTGTGAGACTTGTTTAACGCCAAGCAGTCTGTGGAGAGGAAGCTGGCAGGGCCAAGTTCCTGGGGGGACGGGGGTAGGGTGTGTGTGTGTGGGTGGGGTCGATTGAGGAAACTACGCTACAGTGTCACTATTAGAATGATTTCTGCGTTAGATGGGTCATGGGCTGTGCTGAGAGCCATTTTAATGTTTCATCAGTTGTGAAGGGCAAAGTCACTGAGACTGTCCATAATCCACAGCTGCTGAAGAGAAAGGAGAGCCCACACTCCACAGTTGTTGAAGAGAAAGGAAAGCCGAAGTGGGGAATTGAACCAGTGCCATCGGCTTACCACTCTAGTCTAACGCCTTTGTGTTTGGCCAGGTCAGCTCACATTTCCAAGTTGACTGGGATTTTGAGCTGAAGGACAGCGACTGTAGCTGCTGTTTGTTCCCCCCCCCCCCCCCCCCCCCCCCCCCCCCCCCCGCCCTTCCCCTCCACCACCAGATTCGGGTGTCATTTAGCTGTATTATTTACTGTGAAGAAAAAAAAAAAGTGATGACATATTAAAATTGTCATTATAATTACGTTGCCTGCTAAAAATTGAAAAGTGTCTTGTGTACTATTTTTCAGCCACAAACAAATTACTTTGCCGGATTCACGCGAGTCAAACGCCAAAAGCCGACCCTCAGTGCAGACAGCGAAAAAGGTTTGTGGAGTTATGATCAAGTCTTCATCCTCGCAGTGTGTTTGAATAGCAGAGTCGTTCCATTGCGCATCCATATTCCTTTATGATAATAATAGGGGAAATTTGTAAAGCGCCTACCCTGCGGCTCAAAATACTGAACAAGCATGATATAACACACATAATGTACATCGAGATGGAAAATGTTATCAGCAATTTAACAAGAAGCTAAAACATAATGTAGACATCAAAAAGAGTTCAAGCATAACTATGTGAAAGACGCACGCGCACACGCGCGTACACACACACACACACACACACACACACACACACACTGTACAGACTGATAGGGGTGAAGGACAATGTTGCTTGACTGAAATATTCTGAGAAGAGAAATGTCTTGAGCTTGCTTTTGAATGAAGAGAGAGTAGCAGAGTGGTGAACTGCCCGGTGGCGAACTGTCCGATAGTGGACTGCCCGGTGGTCAATTGATCGGTGGTGGTGAACTGCCCCGTAGCGAACTGTCCGATAGTGGACTGCCCAGTGGTCAGTCGTTCGATGATGTTGAACTGCCTGGTGGCGACCTGTCCGGTGGTAGACTGCCTGGTGGTCAGTTGTTTGGTGATGGTGAACTGCCCGTTGGTAAACTGTGCGGTGGTGAACTGCCCGGTAGTGAACTGTCCGGTGGTGAACTGTCAGGTGGTAAACTGCGGTGGTGAACTGCCCGGTGGTGAACTGTGCGGTGGTGAACTGCCCGGTAGTGAACTGTCCGGTGGTGAACTGCCCGGTGGTGAACTGCCCGGTGGTAGGCTGTCCGGTGCACCCGCTCTTCCATGCTCGCGGTGTGCCTTTACTTGGCTGGGTGGTTTGAGCAAACATCTGTACGTCAACGCTTGTGTTCTAGTCAAGCGCAATGAGTCTGCTCGAGTGTGGATGTAAAGCAACACTGAACAGACAGTCAGGTATAAGGAACAGCACTCATTTTTGTTGTTGTTGTTCTTCTTCTCCAGAGAAGGTGCCGGTGAAGAATGTTCTGGACACGGTGATCTGGTTCCACTTCAAGGAAGGCTACTCCAACGCTGTTCGCAGGAACGTCAAGATGCAAGACCTCATGTGACCGTGATGCTGGTGCATTTCCGCTACTACCAACTACCAAGTCGCCTTGTTTTATGATGTGATATATAGCATCTTTGGGGTTGTCAGCACGGCTTGAAAAAACTGTGTGGGCGAAATGGGACGCATCTATTGTAGTTAAAGAGCTGCGTGTAAGCACGACACCGACGTTGTTCGGGGCATCTGGCCAGTGTGCATGCGTATTTTTGTTTATGTTTTTGTTTGACTGCGGCTGTTTACTTTAACATGTGACAGAAATGAAGTCCTCTCTGCTGAGAATGTAGTTCCTGATTTAAGTCGCCCTGATATAACCGTAATGGTTGACTGGGCGTAAAACACCAAATTACTCACTTACTCCTGTTTTAAGCCAGGGGCAAGACAAGTCAGACTGTATGAATGCATGCTTTGCCCATATCCAGGAATTACGCCTTTCTGATTTCTGCCTCATTCAGCTTCATTTTCTCATGCACGCACACACATACCACACACACGCACGCACTGTCTGTGTGGTCATTGTAACAGTGCTTACCATTGAAAACCTTCATGTGTTTATATCGTTGTAAATGTACATTTGCATGTATCAGTCTTGTACAATGCAGAGAGTAATTATGTATATATTTATGTAGGGCTCGGCAGATTTTGCAGAATGGAGCGACAGATGACGTGGGTAATTTATGATTCCATGTGTATATTTATTGCTTGTACTGATGAAATACTTTATGCAAAATAAGAATGAATACTTGGAGATAAAAGCAAAAATCTATCTGGGAAACTGTGTTCTGTGTCCTTACTATTTAGACTTGTTTGCCTTTGCGTCTGTGCAGTGTGTGTTTCTCTATCTGAACAGACATCGTACGCACAACATCAAGCAAATGGCTATCTAAAGATTTTGTATATTTTTTATTAAAGCAACGACACACAGCCACTCTGTTGGCAAGTTCAGCTGAGTAATATTTATATATATATATTTAATCGACGTATGAAAGAGAAAATACGGCCATGAACGCCGCCATTCTGTTTATGGCGATGTGTGTTTATAACGTCAAGAGCAAGGTCGGCACAAGTCATAGTTCAGGAGCTGTGTGAGAGTCGAGGTGGCCGTCCTGAGCTGGCCGTCCTAACGAGCCTTCTGGTTTCCGTGGACGTAAAGAATTATTGAACCGTGCTTCGGCATTGGTCACAACTTGTCCCTAATATGTCAACTGACATCTGAGGACATTAAGCATCACTTCATCATCATCATCACCATCATCATCATCGGCACAAGTGTATTGCGTCAATAGCCAGCCCTTTTCTGCTCTTCGTTGATAAAGAGCGAACTAACATGGCTGCGCCCGGCGGGGGACGGTGAGCCCCACACTCCGAGCATCGCTTTACGACACCCTTCTCCAAACTCTGCCAGATTTAGTTACGCCACTGAAGGGGCACTCTATCTCCGCGCAGCTGTCCACCGACGCGGTCAGCGCCCTCCGAAAGGTTCGGGTACTGATAAGACTATGGAAGCAACTTAGCGCCCTCATAGTTCAGGAGCTGTGTGAGAGTCGAGGTGGCCGTCCTGAGCTGTCCGTCCTAACGAGCCTTCTGGTTTCCGTGGACGTAAAGAATTATTGAACCGTGCTTCGGCATTGGTCACAACTTGTCCCTAATATGTCAACTGACATCTGAGGACATTAAGCATCATTTCACCACCACCTTAGCGCCCAAGCACGCACGTAAACAGGCGCATCCACCCCGGGTAAGAAAGAGTCCCGTCTCGATTCAAACGATTGTGGTTTTATTTGCGCTGGTGCAAACTTTGTTGGCGGCTATAAATGACACGCCTTGTTTTATTTGAGTTGTTTGTAACAAACTTACTACTGTTTGAACACCAACAAAAAAACTGCTCGTTAGCTGAGAGTTTTCTGGACCCTATGGCGTAACTAAATACGGCAGTGGTTGAAGGAAGGATGTCGTAAACCAGCGCTTGGAGTTTGGGGGAGCCCAGGACGTCCAATTCTTCTTTCACACGGCTCCTGAGCTCTGATGCTGGCTCTGCGCTACCATCTCTCCTTTTCGCCATGCGCGTGTATGCGGGCCTGGAAGTAAAAGCGGAACTGACAAGCTGTTGCATACAGTGTTTGTTTTTTGATTTATTAATTATATATCAGTTTAATAAACGCCAGTTTACTGGTAGGCTTAATAAGAGTCATTTGGTGGTGGTAATGTATGCAAGCTTCTCTTATTTTTTGTTGCGGGGGGAGCTATTTTTCTGTCTGCAGTTTTTAACCATGTCTGATTGTTACGCTTGTTTGTTGTGCACTATCTGGCTTCCTTGTTAAAATTGTTGGCCTGTGTAACCTTTTTAATGTTTTGTTGTGGCGGTCCCATTTTGAGTAGGCTACTAAGGCCAACACTTTTGGTGATTTTTTTTTCTTCCGTTCTTTAGAATCTTATTGATTCTGTACTGCACACATACCACACACCACACACACACACACACACACACACACACACACACACACACACACACACACACACACACACACACACACACACACACACACTCGCTCACACATACAAACACACACACTCGCTCACACATACAAACACACACACACACTCGCTCACGCATACAAACACACACACACACATCGGCACGCCACAGTCACATATTTATACTCTCTCTCTCTCTGAGTACAGACTCCCACTCCCCCGTTCCTTCCCCTCCACCGCCTCTGTCTACCTCCCTCTGCACCATCCTGGCTCGATCCCTGCCATTTCTTTACGTCTAACTCGCCCGTCCGCCTTCATCAGTGTCCGGAATGGGGCAGCGAAATTGGTTAAGATGGTGGTCTGGAAATTTTTATCCCAATAAACATAGGAATAAAGTCTTAATTCCGCAATTTGCTTTGTTGGGGCCGGGATATTGCCATAAAAGAAAGGCGGATCGGCGGTATGAAATCAAATTTGTCGCTGCTTATTAATTTATGACGCCGCGCTCGGAGCCTCGTTCGGGCGCCCTCTGACAGCGCGCGCTCCTGGTGGCCTCGTTCTGGCTACTAACGCATTCACGTGCACTTCCCTGCGCGCCTTGGTGACGGGGACAGCACGTGACAGGCGCGCCCCAGGGGTGGGGCCAGAAGTCCACGGGGAGCAGTTTGGTCGGTGTGACTGCTGTACCCGTTGCCGTGGAGTGAAACAGAAACCTCCCATCTGACCTTGACGTCCAGTTGACTGTCGCCTTTCCTGACAGCTGAACTTGTAAAGGTGCCATCGGATTCGGTTTTACTCCTTTCCGATTGTGTTTGGGTCTATTGATGTTTTTTGTTTTGTCCTTGTTCCCGAGCTCAGTTATTCGCAGTTTCAGTTTTTCGTCTTCTTCTTCTTCTTCTTGACCTTAGCGTACTGCATTCGGGGAATACGTGGCTGACCGACTCATATTGATTGATGATCGCTTATATAGCGCTATTCTCCGCTCTCTTGAGCAGACTCCCTGCGTTTGCATGTGGTTCTACATTCAGAGTGACTAGCTTTTTAAAGCGCGTTTTTTTGTTTTTAAATATCCACCGAAGTGGTGCACTTACAGCGCTGGCATGGCTGGTGCCACATGAAACTGCAGCCGTCTCGGCGCAAGTTCTGTGTACACCATACAACCATGCACCATGTCACTTCATGCAAAGCCACATACGTAAGGTGTACGCGTGTTAGCTGTAACCTGCCACCTGCACTTTTGGCAGAAGGACCGGGATCTTTTACGTGCTACTGCGGTAACACGGGGGTGGAACGGATACCGAAATAAGAGTCAGCACAGAAAGTCGACCTTGGAGAAGAAAATTCTCCCGCCGCTCCTGCAGGGATTCGAACCCGCGGCCTTTCAGTCACGAGTCCGGCGCTCTAACCACTGAGCTATCCCCGCCCCCGCCATATGTGGAGTCTTCAGTAGAACGAAATATGAGTCAGGGTTGTTGTTTCTTCTCTTGCTGAGATATGATCTTTAAATGTGACGCCACGTCACATGAGGACGTAAGTTGACCTGAAAATGTATAAAATGTGCAAATAAATGATGTCCATTTTCAGGCTTTGCACGGCTGTTCAGTCAGTTGTGCAACATATTCAAGTTGCTAAAAAAAATAAAACACACACACACACACACGCTCACACACAAAACCGCCATTTACTCAGTCATTTGTGTATGGTTTATTTATATTGGTTACAACAGCCACAAAACCGCCATTTGCTCAGTCATTTATGAATCGTTTATATTGTTTACGACAGCCGCAAAACAGCCATTCACTCAGTCATTTGTGTATGTTTTATTTATATTGGTTACGGCAGCCACAAACTCAGTCATTCCTGTATTGTTTATTTATGTTGGTTACAACAGCCACAAAGCAGCCATTCACTCAATCATTTCTGTATTTTATCGTTTTAAATGGTACTGATTACAAAAACCACAAAGCAGCCATTCACTCAATCATTTCTGTATTTATTTATGTCGGTTACAGCGGCCACAAAGCAGCCATTTACTCAGTCATTCCTGTATTGCTTATTCATCTGTTGGTTACAACAGCCACAAAGCAGCCATTCTCTCAGTCATATCGATACTGTTTATTTATGCTGGTTACCTCAGCCATACAGCAGCAGTTCACTCAGTCACTTGTGTATTGTTTATCTGTTGGTTACGGCAGCCACAAAGTAATCATTCGCTCAGTCATTTTTGCATATATTGTTTATAACTGGTTATAGCAGCCACAAAACAACCATTCACTCGGTCATTTTTGTATGTATTGTTTATAATTGGTTACAGTACTAGTAGCCACAAAGCAGCCAACCAGTCGGTCAATCTTAAACTGCTTATTTACGTTTTATTTACAGCAGCCATAAACCAGCCATTTACTCGGTCATTCAATTTCTAACATTCTTTAATTTGTTCATGTATTGTTTAATTATCTATTGCTAACAATAGCCGTTAATCAGCCGTTCTATCAGTAACTGAATTTATGAAATCCAGTCATTTGTTCTTGTATTGTTTATTTATCTATCGGATACACCATACCGACCGCAAAACAGCCATTCACTCAGTCATTCAGTTTCCGACTCATTCATTTGTTTGTGTATTTATCTGTTGATAACAGCAGCCATGAAACAGCTATTCTCTCTGGCATTCTATTTATGACATTCGTTGATTTAGTCGTGCATCGTTTATTTTTCTACGGGTTACAGTAGCCACACAACAGCCGTTCACTCGATCGTTCAGTATCAAGCATACATTGTTGTTGTTGATCGCTTTTATGTAGGCCTAGCGCTATTCTCCGCTCTCGAGCAGACACACTGCGCCCTTGTTGCATGCGATTCTATAGCTTTTCACAACGCGCTTTGAATATTCACGCAAGTGGTGTATTTACGGCGCTGTTTGGTTGTTACATGGCTGGTCCCACGTAAAACTGCTGCCGTCTCGGCGCAAGTTCTGTGTACACCATACAACCATGCACCATGTCACGTCACTTCATGCAAAGCCACATACGTAGGGAGCATGCGTGTTTAGCTGTAACTGTGCCATCTGAATTTTTGGCAGAACGATCAGGATCGTTTACGAAATTACGTGTTACTGCTGCAACACGGGAGTGGAACGGATTGATTCAGATGTTCGTGTATTTATTTATCTGTTGGTTACAGCAGCGACAAAACAGCCATTTACCCAGACATTCAATTTCTGACATTCATTTAAGTAAACATGGTGCTCAACGTCCACAGAAACCATTCATTTGTTCCTGTGATTATTTATATATTGGTTACAATCGTCATAAAAGATCCGTTCGCTAGGTCATTAATGTTCTGACATTCATTTGTTTGTGTATTGTTTGTTTGTCTGTTGATAACGGTAGCTACATTCATTTATTTACGCGTGTAATATTTAATTGTTGGTTACAGCAGCCAGAAAAGAGCCATTAGTTTTAATATTCATTTATTTATTCTCATGTGTTTATTTATCTGTTGGTTACAGCAGGCAGAAAAGAGCCATTCACTCAGTCAATCAATTTCCGACATTTATTCTCATGTATATATTTATCTGTTGGTTACAGTAACCACAAAACGGGTTCGATCATGATCGAAATCTTAAAAGAAATTAAAAGAAAGAGGTGTACGTATCTTTTGAGCAAACGACTCAGCCACAAAGAACCAAACTGAAGTTGACAGAATAATTTCACAGGTTTTAATTGTACGTGGCAAACTGCAAGACCCAAGTGTTCGATCGCTCTTCACAGAAAGGCGCTCTATAAAATTCTGTATAGCCCGATGCAACGTTTTTTCTCCGCGCACAGCACCTCCTCGCGGCAAAAAGTAATCCAATAATGTGAAATTAATGGGAGCTGACTAAATAAGAAGATAATCTCATTTCGGGTTACAGTTATGGCTGGAGATAACCACGTGAAAGATAAGAGCGATGGCTTGCATTCGCCCAAACAATGTCTGGAAAGAAAAACGCAGTCATTTGTATTTGTCAAAATCTATTGAGTAACGTTGAAATCTTTCCCTATTAGCTTATTCATTGTGTTTGCAGCAATGGCCTTACGCCCTCAGCAAATCCCTTTTTGCTGAAAATAAATATTCCAAAACCCTACGCGTGCCGGCCGACGCAGTGACATCCCCCCCCCCCCCCCCCCCCCCCAACCACCACCACCACCACCAGAACCCCACCCACCCCCTTTTTTTTTGCTGGCTTCATGAAGACAAAAACACGCCTCAAATCCGTAAGTAACAATATTATCCCCTTCATTACATTACTTCCCGTTTTAGGGTTTGTCTTTCAA
Organism: Alviniconcha marisindica; assembly: GCA_018857735.1. Taxonomy (NCBI): domain Eukaryota; kingdom Metazoa; phylum Mollusca; class Gastropoda; family Provannidae; genus Alviniconcha; species Alviniconcha marisindica. The sequence continues at coordinate 650,433 of JABMCL010002295.1, forward strand.
TTACGCGAGAGAAAACGCAATTTTGTGGATCATGCTTCGGATAGGAAACAAGCCGTAACGTCATTTCGCGCGCGGACCAGTCCCGGAAGACGGGGTTGAAAAAAGACAGGTCTTTGCTAATTTGACCAAATTACATTTCTAAGGAAAGCAGGCACAGTTTAGCGCGCGGCCGGCATTATCTTCATCACCGTGATCTAATCAGATAAGAAGTCGTCTGCATACGCCCTTCTTGCCAATGTGATTAGGGCGCCATGTTTGAACGCCTTTTGGACAGGCGGGTGTGCGTGATGTATTTCCGGTCCCTCCGCTGAGCAGCGGTTATTCAGATAGGAAAGCTGCAAGCCTACCCGCCTTCATGTTTTATTCAACGATGTATATTATTCAGTATCCCCCGCAACTGGAACCGGTTTCCCATGCGGCTGCGTAGTTTTCAATAAAGAAACTCAGTGACTGGCAGCTTCAGAAACTGACTCACTCGTTTGAAAGAAAACGACTGCCGAGAGGAAAAAAGCGTTGACAATAACATTATTGTAAATCTGCTAAATGTTCGAATACTGTCAGTCCTCCCACACCCACCCAGAAAATGCTGTTTGTTTTGTACAGAGTTGAGCACATTCATAGAAAAAAATCGCCCCCCCCCCCCCTCCCCAAACTGTGACAACAACAACAACAACAAACAAACAAAACAAAACAAAAAACAACAATAAAAACAAAACGAAACAAAAACAAAAAACAACCAATCGTGTAATTGAACAGAACTATGTCTACATGCCTTCACAAATCAATGCGAGTGTTCTCTTGCTAACTGAAGTGAAACCTCGGACAGTTCTTTTCAGAATATTCCAGAAACCACACGGTTCGATACCTACTTCTCTCTCCCCCCCCCCCCCCCCCCCCCCCCCAACCCGCCCCCTTTCCTGCCACCGCCGCCTTTTGTTGTTGTTGTTATTGCTGCTGTTGTTGTTGTTGCGGTTCTTGTTGTTGTTGTCACAGTCACTCATTTAAAGATTATCCTAGTGTGGAGCCACACACAGCTCATTCGAGTTTGATCGTTCATGTTGATGTCGCTGACTCAAATACCGCAGCAGTCCCAGTCTCGAAGCCACTCCAACGACTGTCATAATAAGATTCCAATAATGGATCCAAGCTTTAGCAACGGCCCTTTGTGCTGCATTGGATCGAGTGTCTTGCAGATGTTTCAAATTATGCTGCTTGTCTAATTGTAAGTACGTATCTTCATTTAACATTTCTCTCTGCTCTGACTTCCAGTTTCAAGACAGACTGTTCCTAGACAAGTATTATAGATACGTAACTGCAAAGCGGGGCGCACGGAGTCTATCGATAAAATGTTAAGCCCAATCAGAAGGAGGATGTAAGTAAGTAAGTAAACATGGTGCTTAACGTCCACAGAGACCGTACGGCTTATTAGTGGGGGGGGGGGGGGGGGGTTATGGAGATGGGGGGAGAGGGAGATTATATACCTATCGCTACACTGTCACCACCAGAATGATTTCTGCATTAGGATGGGCAGCGATGAGAGCCATTTTAATGTTTCAGTAGGAAGTGATGGACAAAGTCACAAGACAGTGTCCACAGACCACAACCTTTTTGAAGAGAAAGGAGAGCCAAAGCGGTATCGAACCGAGGTCCTTCCGCTTACCAGCACGCCTTACCGCTGGGCCAAACGGGCTCACAGGAGGATGTACCTCTGGTGGAGTTTATGTACCTTATATTTACACTCATGCCAGGTGAGAGTTACCATAGGCGACTCCGGTCTTTATTGTTGTGCTTGTGTGACTAATTAACGCTTTCGCTTTCGCTAACGCTTTCGAGCGTTAATTAACTCCCTTGTGTGTCGATTGTTTGCAGTCAGAAGTCATTAAGATCTACTCGGGATTTTTTCTTTTCTTTTGTAACCAACGGTTGCTTTTGTTGTTGATGTAAATATTTTGATGTCCCATGATACACTCGTCCTGAAGTGACCCTGTGCGGTTGCCCGGACGTTAAAATCTAAGAACTAACTAACTAACCAAGCATAATGGAGAATCAACACGCAAGAGAGTTAATC
>JABMCL010002295.1:657500-670000 GCA_018857735.1 Alviniconcha marisindica
CCTCTTCCCACACCTCCATACCCCCTTCCCCCCATTCTCCCCGTCCCTAACAAGCCTTATGGTTTCTGTGGACGTTAAGCACTATATTTACTTACTGGTTTATTTGGAGATATACTGGGCGTTATATGTCAAGTGATTAAGTTCTTTCCGCTAACGACGTCATCTCACGAAAGAAGATAGACAGACAGACTCAAATAGAAATATATGAACGCTAATCACAAATATTCCGTATCCAAAAATGTGCCTCTATATTGATCGAATCTCGCAACACCGGATATCACAGTGAGGCTTCATTATCAAAAAGAGTATTCATACTTCGGGATAGGAACATTTCTTGGTTCATGTTATAGCTCTCTCTCTCTCTCTCTCTCTCTCTCTCTCTCTCTCTCTCTCTCTCTCTCTCTCTCTCTCTCTCTCTCTCTCTGTTCTTCAATGCCCACATTAAACCTCACATTGATTATGCGTCAGTCGTGTGGGACGGATGTAGTGATGTTCTCAAAAAGAGATTAAATTCTCTGCACAGAAGATCTGTAAAGTTAATCCTTCCAGATACAACTCTAACTACTGACCAGAAATTAAAGGAGATGAGAATAATGAGCCTACAAAAACAACTTGAATATAACAAAGGTTTGTTCATGTACAGGGTCCTTAGCAATGAGGCTCCAGGGTACATATCTAACCTGTACACACACACACTCCCTCACGCTATTCCAACTCTAGGAACTATCACCTTAGTTTGCCTAGGCCAAGGATAGACATATTCAAAACAAGTATATCCTTCTCTGGTGATTATCTATGGAACAACCTACCTCTGACAGTCAGATCTTGTCAGTCACTCAGCTCTTTCAAGCGTAAACTTCGTGCACACCTTGATGTAGTTACATAGGATGGACTGTGACATAATACTCCGCCCAATCCTTCCGACTGCTTGTGATAGTGCCCCCCCCCCCCCCCAACTGTTCTTTATAAGATAAGCATTGACTTCTTCTTTTTCCTTTCCAATACCGGTGTTGAATTGATCAGATATGTTCTGCTGCCTTATTTACAGGTTGTATGCTCATAATGTATAACTGAGTGATGTATGCATGTGTACATCTGGTGCTGTGAACATGCTATGTTTTTTTGGAAAATCTGATGTATCAAATCTCACTCACTCACTCATGCCTGTATGTATATAAATTATGCCTGTAATTTTATATTTACTCATCAGTAGCTACGCAAGGACTAGTTGTTAGACGGGTTTTTGACTGAACCTAAACTACAATCCTTGTAAAATAAAGTTTTAGAGCTCGAGTTCCAGTTCTCTGTCTCTCAGACACAGAGAGAGGCTGAGGTTTTCGAGTGATTGTCATTTGAGACCTATTTTATACACCCATACAACTCTGCCCAGTCCTTCCGACTGCCTTCCGACCCACCCCCTCCCCCCGTTTTTTCCCCCCTCCCCCCCCCCCCACCCCCCACCCCTTCTCCCTTACTGTTCTTTGTAAGAAAAGCATTGACTGCTTCTGTTTTCTTTTCCGATACTAGTCATATGAACTGATCAGATGTTCTGCTGCTTCATTTGCTCATAATATGCTCACCGTATGCTCATAATTTGTAACTGAATTATGTATGGCATGTGTTCATCTGGTGCTGTGAGCACGCTGTGTTTTGTTTGGAAATTCTCACGTATAACGTTTCAGTCACTCACTATATAAATAATGCCTGTAATTTGATATCTGTTCATCAGTAGCTTAGCAAGGACTAGTTGTAGACAGGTTTTTGAATGAACCTAAACTACAATCCTTGTAAAATAAAGTTTTCGAGTTCGAGTTCGAGTTCTCTCTCTCTCTCTCTCTCTCTCTCTCTCTCTCTCTCTCTCTCTCTCTCTCTCTCTCTCCCCCCCCCCCCCCCCCCCCTCTCTCTCTCTCCCCGCCAAATGAAAGTGTGCATGTTACCAACAACTACACTCAACTGAAAACACTGCGACGTTCACCCCCACCTCCCCTTGTGTATGGCCCATACACAAGGGGAGGTGGGGGTGAACGTCGCAGTGTTTGTGGTGGCCTTCACAATAAACATGTGACAGTGTCAGTGTCTCTCTCTCCCCTCTCTCTCCGTCAGTAGGGCGAAACACCATATTTGAATTTTTTTGTATTGTTTTTTTGTAGTAGGCCTATTTATTTTGTACAATAATGATGAAAATGATATCAGCACATACCATCTCATCTAGGATGTGCGCGTGCGCGTGTCTGAAATTGTGTATGTGTGTGTGTGTGTGTGTGTGCGTGCGTGCGTGCGTGCGTGCGTGCGTGCGTGCGTGCGTGTGTGTGTGTGTGTGCGCGCGCGCGTGCGTGCGTGTTTGTGTGTGTATGTGTGTGTGTGTGTGTGTGTGTGTGTGTGTGTGTGTGTGTGTGTGTGTGCGTGTGTGTGCGTGTGTGTGTGTGGTTGTGTGTGTGTGTGTGTGTGTGTGTGTGTGTGTGTGTGTGTGTGTGTGTGTGTGTGTGTGTGTGTGTGTGTGTGTGTGAGCGAAAGAGAGAGACAGAGAGAGACAGAGACAGTGACAGAGACAGAGAGAGACAGAGTGATACAGACAGACAGACAGACAGACAGACGGAGAGGGGAGAGAGAGAGAGACAGAGACAGAGACAGACAGACAGACAGAGCGAGAGAGAGAGGGGGAGCGAGCGAGCGAGAGAGAGAGAGAGAGAGAGAGAGAGAGAGAGAGAGAGAGAGAGAGAGAGAGAGAGAGTCTGTGTCTGTGTGTACGTCCGTGTTAGCACTTACAGATTAATGAAACTGCTGCAACCCCCGTATGATAGATGTGAAGATATGAGAGCGACACTCATACAGGTGTCGGTTCATTTTCCTCACAGGGGTGCCATAGGCAATTGATTGAAGTGGATACCGTGCACACACATAGTGTAATATCTAATAACTGGCCTATCAGCAATCTCGGATAATATGATGGCCCCTTAAAGGCAAGTGTTAAATTTTCACGATCTAGGATCTGGTTTTGGTTTCGCACAAACGCCATCTGGCTGATGTATTGGTACAGGAGAAGGCCGGTAACTGATAGCATAATCCCGTTGCCTGTGAGTAATGTCAAGTGATTTTTATCTTCAACAATTGTACTTTGGCTTAAAGGAGAGTTACAGTGTAACCGGGGCGCCTACTTAGTTCCTTTAATTAATAACAGCCATTACCAGTTTTCATCAAATTTGTCGTTTGGCTTGAAAGGTAACCCGAACCGAAGACGAAAGCGGTCTGAAAAAAAGAAAATATGCAAATACTTTCGTCTGCATGCTTCGTTTGGTTGTTCATTCAATATCTGTGCATAAGGAGGTTGTGTGTGTGTGTGTGTGTGTGTGTGTGTGTGTGTGTGTGTGTGTGTGTGTGTGTGTGTGTGTGTGTGTGTGTGTGTGTGCTCGCGCGCGCGCCGTGTGTGTTTGTGTGTGTGTGTGTGTGTGTGTGTGCGTGTCGTGCGTGCGTGCGTGCGTGTGTGCGTGCGTGCGTGTGTGTCTTATTTTATTTAATTTATATCGGTAGGGCCGGTGATGCGTCTTCGGTTCGGCTTCGCTCTAATCTGTGAGAACGAATTATGGACGTTCTTAGTTCTTACACCCATGCTACGACACATGCGAAACTTCGCCTCAGTATAGCTCTGCCGGACGAGACTGTATGCGGCTTCCGCAGCAACTACAAGCATCGGTTTACCACGTCCTCAATTCGTCTGAAGAAGGTGCCGGAAAACGAGACTCGGCCAGGAGTGTACACCAGCCCGTAATTATAGTCTGTCGATCAGGCTGGCCTTTGTTCATTTTACACAAGAACCCGTATTTACGATCTACCGCTGGTGTGGCCATAATCACCATCAATCACAGTTCCGGTTCCGGTTTAGCAGGTGTGCATCCGGTTTGCCGCGGCAACGACAAGTGTTATATCTGGGTCGACCAACGCAGGCCCAGACGCACGGTTTTTATCATGACAGCATCTGACTTAAAACTTTTCACCCACGCCCTGACACCTGTGTTGCTGAGCCAGTCATTTGATAGCCTACATTGATACTTCAGTCCGGGTTTTACACGGATGTAACACGAGCCTGTCGGAGTGATTTTAGCTCTGCAAATTAATTACGGTAACACAATTATTTGTCACACCACGAGGACCCGATCCGTACTTGCAGGCAACAAACAGGCTGCGTCCCAGAGATGTTCACAAATCGAACCTTACGGTTTTCGGAGTTTGACCTGTGCCGGCGGCGGGTTTGGTACAAGCGCACTAGTTTTTTCCGTTGTTGTTTGTGTTTTGTTTTTTTGTTTTGTTTTGTTTTATATATTTTTTTAGATGCACTCGGTTCTTGAAGTGCGCACTCGAGAAATGATGAGGGGTGGGGTGGGGTGGGGACTGACAGAGAAAGAAAGAGACAGACACATAGAGAGAACACACACACACACACACACACACACACACACACACACACACACACACACACACACACACACACACACACACACACACGAGCACATACACACACACACACACACACACACACACACACACACATCATCATCATCATCATCATCATCATCATCATCATCATCATCATCAATATACACACACAAACACACACACACACACACACACACACACACACACACACACACACACACACACACACACACACACACACACACACACACACACACGCACACACCTCCCCTCTCCCCCCATTTTCCAGATGTAAAGCACGCCTCGAAAAAATTTAACACATTAAATATCTGGCAGAGGATGTATCTTTCGTGTACTCTTTTTTCTCTCTCTCTCTTTCTTTTCTTTCTTTCTTTTTTTCTTTTTTCTTTTCTTTCTTTTTTAACGTTGTGTTTGGATTTTGTTACTGTCGGCTTTTGGGGTTTTCGTTGTTGTGTTCGTCTGACATCTTTCCAGCGCTGTTTAGCTCTCTTTGTTGACATACTCTGCCTACAGCCGTAAACTGCTAAAACAGACTTAACAGACTTTTGTAAGTACCGATTAGCTCGGTACATAGCATTCGATAATGTGGCTTCACACACGTACGATTTCGAGACTGTAGGGTTCTTTCGCGGAGCTTGCGCCAGTCATCGTGGGGCCTTTTTGTCCGGTTGTTGTTGTTGGTAGTGGTGCTCTTGTTGTTGTTGTTGTTGTTGTTGGTTTAAACAAAATTTTATTCATTCATCGTAATCATAAGCTCAACAAATAAGTACAGGAAACACAAAAGCAATATGCTTATTTGAGTGTTACCTATAGATAAATGATAATCACACAGACATTTACGATGGCAAGATGGCAAATTGTTGTCAAAACGTCAGAGGCAACAAAACCAACAAAGACCAAAATGACAACAAAAACAAACAAAAACAAACAAAACAATAGCAACAAAACGGGAGGAGGGGGTGGGGTTAAAAAAGCAAATAACTAACCGAATGTCTAGTAATGTTGTCATAATTATTGATCTGAGAGAGAGGGAGAGGATTAAAACGTGTACTTCTTCGCTTGTATCATAAACAAATTTTGGCAGACTTTTACAGATTTACAAGCGGTCGGTTTGGCGCAGAAAGTCGTGGACTATAGCAAATATTTTCTTATTAGTTTCTAAATGTAGCTGGTCGTTTCCAAACAGAAGTGTGTTGATATTTCTTTCATTCTCATCTAGTTTATTAATGGTTTTATTTCTAATATTATTATAAAGGGGACAATGTAGTAAGAAATGCTCTGATGTTTCTGCTGTATATCCGCATGAACATATAGGGTCTTCTAACAGGTGGCGTCTGAATAAGTCATAATTTAAATCGTTAATAACAAGTCGAAGTCTACAATGCTTAACTTGTTCCTTTCTAGAACCAAAATAATAATATATAGGAACCACAGTGTCATTCGTTGACAAATATTTTTTCAGCAGACTAATTGAAGGATTTGTTTGTATAGTTTGAGATATGTTCCACAGTTGGGTAGTTGACGGAATGAATGAATTTGCATATAGTTCTGTTTTGTGAGCGGGAATGACTCTTTCATGTGGTCGTCTGCGATGATACGGGTTTGTTGTTGAAACTAGAGGTGGTACTAAGTTCGATAGGTATCCGGGGCATAGGTAATTAATCATTTTGTGAAACATTAATAGCTTGTGACGTTTTCGTCTTTCTTTTAGTGTGCAAAATCCAGATTCTTTATACAACTTTTCGTGGCTTGTTCCTCTAACAGCTCCTAAAATAATTCTTATAGCTTCCAAATGCAGGTTTTCGAGCATGTTTGAAAGTGTTCCAGTACAATTATCCCAAACAATGTCGGCGTAGTCAAACTGTGGCAATATAAAGGATTTGTACATAGTATCCAAGGCTTTTCTGCATAACTTGTACTTAAAGGAACGTAAACATGAAATAAGAAGGGTTGCTTTTCTAATAATACTGTTTATATGTTTTTCCCATTTGCAGTTACTTTGAAAAATCAGACCTAAGTGTTTGTGACATTCCTTGTCTTCGAGAACAATATTTCCAAATGACAGTGGGTAAACTGGATGGTTGTCTTTCTTAAATGTTAACAATTCAGTTTTTTTCTTCATTAAAACTAACTTTCCATCGTTTCGCCCAGCTGTTAATTTTTTCCAAGTCAGAATTTAAAATTGCTGCTCTTCTGTCGGGGTCTTTCAATGCAAGTGACACACTTGTGTCATCCGCAAAAAGTTTTATAACAGATTCAATATTTTTGGTTATGTCGTTTATATATATATGAGAAATAACAAGGGTCCTAACACAGACCCCTGTGGAACTCCAGAAGGTACTGTTTTGTATTCAGACTTTTTACCTTTTATAACAACGGCTTGTTTGCGATTTTGTAAATAGTTTTGAAACCATAATGCCAAATTGCCTCTTATACCAACAGCTTCTATTTTTTTCAATAATCCCTTGTGCCACACTCGATCAAAGGCTTTGGAAATGTCGAAAAAATGGATTGTGTAGTTATTCCTTGATCGAATGATGTACATAGGTCATGATATATTGATGTGAGTTGGTTAACTGTCGAGTCTCCTGGCACAAATCCTGACTGGGATGGAGTAATAATATTATAAACCTTTAAATAATTCAACACACGGCTGTGAACACATCGTTCTAAGACCTTGCCTACACAACTTAACAGATGATGATGATGAAGTGATGCTTAATGTCCTCAGATGTCAGTTGACATATTAGGGACAAGTTGTGACCAATGCCGAAGCACGGTTCAATAATTCTTTACGTCCACGGAAACCAGAAGGCTCGTTAAGACGGACAGCTCAGGATGAACACATCGTTCTAAGACCTTGCCTACACAACTTAACAGCGAAATAGGACGATAATTATTACACAGATTTTCGGGTCCTTTTTATGTAGTGGTGTTACATGAGCAATCTTCCAAATGTTTGGAAAGATACCTTCATTCAAACAGCGGTTAAATAGGATGGTTAAGGGTTCTGTAATAATGTCAACTGTAGCTATCAGCAATTTGTTATGAATCATATCGGGCCCTGTTGCCTTTGATTTGTCTAATTTTTTTTATTACACTATGTATGTCAGCGTGCGTAAGAATAATATCAGTAATTTCAGAGTCAGTGTACTCTACATTTGGAGTATTTTCGTTTGGATTGTCTAAAATCGATTGTTGAATAAAATAATCATTCAATGCGTTGACCTTGTCTTCGCTGGAAGAATACAAAGTACCATTGAAGAAGATGGGAGGAATGTCGTCGGATATGCCTTTTTTATTCATAAATTGTTTTACCAGTTTCCACCATTCCTTAGTACCGAACTGTTTTGGGTCAGATGCCTTTAAATCAAGTTCATTTAAATATTCCAGTTTTCTGTCTCTAATCTTAGTAGTTACTAAGTTTCTGTAAGTCCGATAAGCTCGCCAGTCTTCGTCTTTATTGCTGCGTTTTGCTTTTTTAAACAACCTATATCTCTGTTTTATAGCCCAGCGAATGTCTGCATTTATCCAAGCAGCATCTTTAGAGCGAATTGTAACGGTTTTTACAGGCATGCAATTGCAGGCGGCTTCGAAAAATATAGTATTAAAATGTTCAGCACAGTCGTCAATGGATCCTTTTTGCATTGCATCGGCCCAGTCTATACGAGACAGCATGTTGCAGAATTTAATGGCATCTAATTTGTCATAATTGTATAATGTTCTTTTGAAACTATAATTAGTATTGGTGTTATTGATCACTGTTGCACATGGCACACAGTGGTCACTACATATTTCCGGCAAAACCTCTATACTTTTGATAACTTGTGGCGTCTGGGTTATAATAAGATCAATACATGTACTACTTGTCGGAGTTATTCTAGTGTCAGAATTAGTAAGCTGGTGCAACTGAAACATGTAGAGTATATCAACTAAGTGCTTGCTTGGGAAGTTAAAGTCGGAATTGAAGTCCCCAAAGGCAATAAATTTTAAACCAGTGTTGTTTACATTCCAAAAGCTTTGTCTGATCAAATCCCAATAGTCAACTGTGGCACTCGGTTGTCGGTAGAATGAACCTATTAGCATGGTTTCCTTGTTAATTTTGGTTTCAATCCAAATAGCTTCAAGACCGGGTACATGAAGATCGGGTCTGTGCTTACAGAATAAGTGTCGTTTCACGTATATGGCTACTCCACCACCACTGTGGTTTAACGGTCGGTCTAGTCTAATCGGTGGATGGAAATGTAGTAAGTCTGTTTGAGCTCTAGTATGATGCGGAGCTAGCCATGTCTCAGAACATGTAATAATATCATATTTATTGCATTCAGTTTCAATGTCCGATATGTGTTTTGGTATACTTCTTGCATTGAGATGAATTATTTTTATTTCATAATTAGGGGTAGGGCCTGGGTTAGATTCGATATCTCCTGAGCGTAAGAGAAGCAATTGTAACAAACCAGATGACAAACTTGATAACTGTAATCTATTTTCTTGCGGTTCCGAATGAAAACAACGAGATGTGGAATGCCCTGTGTTTTCAACAACAGTTGTCTGCTCAGCAAAAAGGAAAAAGAATAGGGCTATCGTCACTCGATTATGGCTTCTCGTGCAGCATAGAATATAAAATGAGATCACTGATAATTTACTAAAAAATACTTTGTCATGATTATTGACCGCTCTATTGTAAAAACATCCAATCCTGGCTCTATAAACACACAAATCATTCGCCATTTTATGTAACGGTTCCCATGAGAACGCAAAACAAAAACAAGCCCAGGATGGATGTGTAGTTTTGTGCGGTATACAATAACAACAAGCGACTGTCTTCCAATCCAGTCTCTCTCAAGGCTGTCTCCCTAGAAAAAAATACACTGTTCATTCTGCAATTAAATGTTAACGGGTAAGGAAAAAGAAGACAAAAACAAAACAAAACAAAAAACAACAACAACAACAAAACAAGAGTGATGGAGAGAAAAAACTAGAGTGATAAATTAATTTCTTAATTATTATATACACTGTCTTACAGATATACAATGTGTATGGCGAGGGTTGTTTGCGCCGCAATAGGCGCGGTAATTTACATCATTATTCAGTAAGGGACTATAATCACTCGTCGTAGTCTAAATCAAACGAAAGGGCTCGGTTTTTTCCTTTACGTGTAGCTACAACGGAAAAACTTTGGCGTGCAAGTCAGGCTACAGTTACAGATTCGTTACAATACAATGCGCATTTCGTAACACTACACATTGATGGGACACGATTGTTTGCAATAAGGTATCCTACCGTAGAAAAAAAGAAAAGAAAAGAAAAAAGATTATTTTTTTTAGCCTACAGCTTACAATACAAGGCATATCCTGAAACACTGCACAATAATGGGACACAAATGTTCACAATATGATATCTTTCAGTGTTTTACTTTACAGTGTTATTAACACTGGATTACCTGGATTGAGTGTTCTTGCATGTCCTTAGCGCTTGTGTGTGCGGTACGATGATTTAACGGTGTGCTTGGGTTCGGTTGTGCTTACGTTTGTGTATGTACGTTTGTACGTACGTACGTGCGTGTGTGTGTGTGTGTGTGTGTGTGTGTGTGTGTGTGTGTGTGTGTGTGTGTGTGTGTGTGTGTGTGTGTGTGTGTGTGTGTGTGTGTGTGTGTGTGTGTGTGTGTGTGTGTGTGTTTGTGTGTGTGTGCGTGCGTGTGTGTGCATGAGAGAGAGAAAAAGACGGAAAGAAACAAGGAAAGAAAGAGAGAGAGACAAAGAGACAGAAAGTATATGTGTGTGCGCGTATGTTTGTTTGCTTGTGTGCGCGCGCGTGCGTGTGTGCGTGTGTGTGTGTGTGTGTGTGTGCAAGTGCGCGCGAGTGTGTGTGTGTGTGTGTGTGTGTGTGTGTGTGTGTGTGTGTGTGTGTGTGTGTGTGTGTGTGTGTGTGTGTGTGTGTGTGTGTGTGTGTGTGTGTGTGTGTGCCTGTGCAAGTGCGCGCGAGTGTGTGTGTGTGTTTGTGTGTGTATGTGTGTGTGTGTGGATGTTCAGTGTTCTGCGAACGTTTCTGACTATTGTAGGTAATGTAAAGTCATACACTACTAGCAAGTCTACTTTTGCATCGCCGTAGCGGTCGGTCGCTATCTCGGCAACAACATGGGACTACTGTATGCAACATACGTTTTCTGTTTTACAAACGCCTGGTAGTAGACCATTACGATTTTACCAATGCCGTCAGGAGGTCAGCATACACGTAAGTGCGTGATCTCTAGCAAGACTTCAGCATTTGGGGCTTCTGACGCTTAACAGTGAAAATCAACCGCTGCTTTCAGAACTAAAAAAACCCTGAATATTACAAACACGTAACGGTCACCAGTGCTCAAGCTATTCTGTGGTAACAGGCTCTCACCTGTAAGATTCTGCAAGAACATTGTCCATTGCTACAATATACACGGTGCCTATGCACAAATACGTTATTGACAATCAGTCACAAAAATTAATAAACCAATCAGGAGTACAATATTATTACACAAATTGACATCTGCGAACCAAGGAAAACACTGGAGGTTGATACATTACGACTTGGACACTGTATTCTCTGCCTTTCAGTGAGAGCGCATTACAAGACTGAGCATCATCGGCAAAACAAACGCAACGACTATACGCTCTCTATAAGACCATAGCGTTTAGGGCACCAGACATGTGATAGTAAACAGCAGTTCACTACCTGGAAATGGAGGAAGAAAAATGAATATACTGGAATATAAACAAAGTTTTCAGGCTCTCAGCAATAAGGTTCGATAAGAACTCTTCCACTATTACAATCAAACGAACACGTAAACACATCAGTGGCATGACATAAAAATTTGCATACTGTGTGTCCATGTCAAAATAAATATGCGTTCGTGTTTGAACCTTTTTGTGTTTACATAAAAAGCGGCAATCAATCACTACGTAAACTAACCGTGATCCAGAATTCCAATAATTATAATGACACAAAACGGCATTTCCAAAAAGCGTGACTGATCTTCTCTCCATGAGGGTACACAGAGGTACTGAGCTTTGAACACACCAAGGTCTGATGTTGTAGTGACAGCTCATTGCCCAGACTGTGCCAGTACCTTTACGTCAGACGTCACGACAGACCAGCACGACACGCACGTAAATATGCGATCTCTACTCGTGCATTGTGAGCCTCGTGCAAACGTCCCGCGTCTTCAGTGTGACACACACATGTACATTCTAGCCATAAACGACGTAGGCCTTTGGGCCTAGGCACACGTATTTTTACCATTGGTAACAGTTCCCCAATGACGATTCAGTCTCAACGACAATGAACATGACCATGCAGTTTGGTGTGTATGCACAAAAGTATGTATGCATGTACTATAGCAGAAAGCTGTCTTCCAATGCCAGGTTGGCCGGGAAGGCCAGGGAGGCAAAATAACAGAGGCATTAAGCATTGCATGTACCACCCAGTACATAAGAGCTACAACAAAGGCACATGTACGTGCATTCTTTATCAAACTTTTAGCACTTGGGGCATCGGATACGTAACAGTAGACAGCCACTTGGCGATCAGTCACGACATAAACTAAAGATTACAGTATAATTATATAATACACAATATAATCGTACAAAATAACATTTATAAACACGTGGTTGGTTTTATTTCCAATCCCTTGAAGGTAGTTTGGCGCTTTTTATGCTGCAGCAGGATTTTCTAAAAACAATTTTATATATAGAATGGAATATAGAATTGAATAAGAACTTTTCCACTGTTACAGCACTCAAAATGCATATGAATACACGTAAGCACTTTAGTGGCAATCAGTCACTACGTAAAGTAACCAGGATCCGGAATCACAATGTTTATAATCAGACACGTGTTAGTAAATAGCAGCCTACTACCATTGGAAATTGATGGGGGGAAATATATACTAAAAATATATAAGTTTTCAGACTCTCGGGAATAAATTTCAACAAGGACTCTTCCAGTTAGAACAAAAACAACAACAACAACAAAAAAACGCATAAGACATACACATAAGCACGTCAGTGGCAGCT
>JABMCL010002295.1:680000-710000 GCA_018857735.1 Alviniconcha marisindica
CTGTTGAAACGCTACAATTGAGAAAAAAAATTATGAAATATATATATATATATATATATATATATATATATATATATATATATATATATATAAGAGAGAGAGAGAGAGAGAGAGAGAGAGAGAGAGAGAGAGAGAGAGAGAGAGAGAGAGAGAGAGAGAGAGAGAGAGAAGAGAGAGAGAATTATTACCTAGATTGTGGTCGTAGCGTTCGTTTTTAATCTATCATTATGATCCTTACAAGATTTTTTATATCTCTCTCTCATCTCCTCCCCTCACCGTCCCCCCTCCCCCCCCCCCCCCTCCCCCTCCCCCCGCCCCCCGCCCCCCCCCCCCATTCCCTTTCTCTCCCGACCAAAGTCTGAAGTGTAATCATGAGTGCGTCACAGCCAAACGGCTATTTAGAGACTGTATTTTCTCTTTATTAAAACTTACGAAAGAAGGAAGACGAGGAAGATAATGCCAATTATTTGAAGACATTCGCCCTCATCAGCCGTTAAAAAGGGCAAATTTGCAGCCATAAACTCATTGCTACCATCCCGCACACCCGCATCAGCAGCAAGAAAAAACTCCGGACAGCATCCGGAAAAAAACTACCGTTCCAGAAATAAAAACTTCGGGCTGATGACCATCATTTCAATTTGCGGTTAATCAACAGACATCACCGTGATAGCCTTCTCCAGGAAAACATCCTCCCTATCGGTTCAGGTGAGAGCAGAGAACATTACCGTGTATTCTCACCGCTCTCATAGACTCTGAGCTAGAAAGAAGAAAACTCGTTGAAATGTCGTGATTGGAGAAACCAAATAATTCTTCCTTGCCAGCAGGATTTAATTTGCGAGGTAAAAACTCAGAGCTCTCCCGCGAGGCAACAAAAGAAAATAGCCCATTTCACGGCGCACGAATCATCCACTAAAACGTCAAAATGAAATTTGGTCGCATCAAGACTGGCTGCAGAGGCTGGTTGTTGCGAGGCTAATGTATGAAAAAAGACTTGGGCAGAGCTTAACGGGCAAAAGCAGGAGAAGATCCTCGGTCGGCCGCGTTGCTTGTCTTCCTGGCATTGTTCCGGCCCCGTCCTTTGACGTCTGTCGCCTTTTCAAGGAGCGGAGGAAAGTAATTATCGTCGTATTGAGAGAAAACGAATAAGCCGACTTGTTAATTAGCCCGCTCCATATTACCCTTGTGCAAACACGTCGCCGCTTCAGTTCGGGACTGCCGTAGAGAAGAAGATTGAAAGGAGCGAGGGGAAGAGGTAAAAAGACAAATCGGACCCAATCCTCTCGGAGGTTCTAAGCCACGCAATGCGTCCGGTTCCACGAGAGAGAGAGAGAGAGAGAGAGAGAGAGAGAGAGAGAGAGAGAGAGAGAGAGAGAGAGAGAGAGAGAGAGAGAGAGAAGTTAGGGGTCTGGGAAGGAAAAGAAAGAAGGCCGGAGCTGCCCTCGCCCCAAAACTGCAACCAGCAAAAGTCGCCCGGTCGATCTCTCATTTAGGCCATCATCTCCAGATAGAATTGAATTCTCAGCAGATCCTTTTGTCATTTGTGGTCATTTGCGTACGAAGCGTGTTTTCCGCGGAAATGATATTTTCTTATTTAAGCGTCTCAACGAGCTAACACAATATGTCTCTGGGCGGGCGAGCAGGACTGGAGCGCCGGCCCGATTGAATGGCGGTCCTATTCAAAGCGAAGCAATCCCATTGATTACACGAGGAGCCGGGAAGGAGCGGGACAGAATAGACGCCTGTTGGAGGACTCGTTAAAGATTGGAGAGTAATCCCGCCTTAGCGTTACTTCATTTGCGCAGTGTAATTTCCCCGCCGATGAAATTTGGACGAACACTTGAGGTAATTTTCTGAATCAGCGAACTAATTTAGTCGAAAAATATTTTGTCAATTAGGTATTGTCGGTTTGTGCGGATGATTTTCCGCGCGGCGAGGCCGGGCCCTGATGTGTTTACACTCGACTTGGGCCGGCAAATAGAGGGCCCTGATAGAGCGGCTTCTGGTCTGATCTCTGCCGTTGGCTCCTAATGAGTGTATTAAGCTCCGCGGTCCCCCCCCTCCCCTCTACCTGCACGGGCCTGTGTGCAATTTTCCGGGTTGCGAGGACGAGGACGTGCCCGGCTGTGAATTGGGTTTGGGTCCAATTTGCCTGACCTGATCCGCAGCCTTTGCCGCCGGTGGCGGGGTAGAACCGGGGCCGGCTTACTGGCCTTGCCTCCTCCCTACCAACTGCTCTTCACGCTCAGGACCTGGGAGGAAGGCGGTGGGGCGGGGGGGAGGGGGGGGGGAGGGCATGGTGGTGGGGGTGGGTGGGGAGGGAGGGGTAGGGGCCGGCTTATACCGCCTACTCACTACTACTAACTGTCGTCACAGGAAAAAGGACTAGAGGAAAGCTGAGGTTAGTGCCGTGGTAGAGTCGGCTTAATAACCCCCCCCCCACCCCCCACCCCCCATCCCTCAATCCCCCTGCCCCTCAATCCGCCCCCCTTCACTCACTAACTGCTCTCCACAGAGGAGGAGGAAGAGTTTGACTCCTTTGGCGAAGTAAAGCCGGCTTGCTGCCCCTTCATTACGGACTGCCTTCACAGGAGGAGGGGTGGGGGGTGGGGGGTGGGAGTGGTGAAGGGAATTTTGGGGGGGGGGGGGGGGGGGGGGGGGCGGGGGGGTGTTGACGCCACTGGCGGAGTAAAGCCGGCTTACTGCCCCTTCATTATAAACATAATTTTGACCGTAGGAGGAAGGGCGGGGGTGCGCGGGTGCGCTGTGTGACGCATCTAGGGGAATAAAGTCAGCTTACTGCCCCTTCATTACTGCTTCCACAGGAGAAATGGGGGGGGTGGGGGGGCGCGCGCCATCGGCGAAATGAAGCCGGCTCACTGCCCCTTGACTATAAACATTAATTGTCCGTAGGAGGAGGAAGGGGCAAAATGAAGCCGGCTTACTGCCCCTTGACGATAAACATTAATTGTCCGTAGGAGGAGGAAGGGGCAAAATGAAGCCGGCTCACTGCCCTTTCACTATAAACAAGAGGAGGGGTGGGGTGGGTGACGCCATGGCAAAGAAATTCGCTATAAACATTTGTCCGTAAGAGGAAGAAGTGGAGGGGGGGAGGGCACCATTGGCAAATGAAATTCGCTATAAACATTTGTCCGTAAGAAGAAGAAGGGGGCACCATTGGCAAAATGAAATTCGCTATAAACATTTGTCCGAAGAGGAAGAAGGGGGGGGGGGGAAAGGGACCATTGGCAAAATGAAATTCGCTATAAACATGTGTCCGTAGGAGGAAGAAGGTGTGTGTGGCGGGCGGGAGGGGCGCATTGGCGAAATGAGGCCGGCTTACTGCCTCTTCACCATAAGTATTAATTTTGTTCATAGGAGGTGGGGGGGGGGGGCCTTTGGCGGAGTAAATCTGACTTATTGCCCCTTCATTACTAACTGCCTCCACTGGAGGAGGAAGAGGATTAGAAGTGGGCCTAGGAGGGGGAGGGGATGGGGGGTGACACCACTGGCGGAGTAAATATGACTTCCTGCCCCTTCATTACTAACTGCCTCCACAAGGGGGCGGGGGGGGGGGGGGGGGGAGGCCTTTGGCGGAGTAAAGCCGGCTTACTGCCCCTTCACTACTAACTGCTGTCCAAGGAAGACGAAGAAGAGGAGTAGGAGGAAGGCGAGGAGGGAGGAGGGGGTGACACCATCGGCAGAATAAAGCCGGCTTACTGCCCCTTCATTACTATAACTGCCGTTACCGTGAAAAGGACTCAGTCAGAGCTCAGGAGCTGTGTGAAAGTCGTGGTGGCCGTCCTGGGCTCCCCGTCCCTAATAGTCTTTATGGTCATGGTGGTCGTAAAGCAGCATTGAACCGAAGGACTCAGAGCTCAGGAGCTGTGTGAAAGTCAAGGTGGCCGCCCTGGGTTCCTCTCCCCGTCCCTAATAGTCCTTAGGGTCTCTGTGGACGTAAAGTAACATTGAACGAACAAGGACTCAGTAAAGGTTGACGATGGTGGCGGACTGAGACGGGCTAACTGCCTCTTCCCCGCTAACCCCGAGCTTGACAATGGAAATGAAATAAGACACACCTGCTCTCCGCTGGATTGATTCAAGAGCTGACAGTCAGGCCAACTGCCACCATCTTCACAGTTTCAGTGAGATTGCTACAAACAAAAAATCGAATCGAAAGCACACACTGGCGTGTGTCAATGTTTCACATCCACATTCGAAGACTCCTGCGGTTATACCGTTCTGGATACACCAGACTCAAGGGAAATGACTGAGCGAGTAGATAGACTGGCGGGCAATATTAGCTTTTACGAGTGGCTTGCGTCTTGGAAACTGAAGTGTTGAGGAGCTTGAGGAATAATTACGGGCACAAAGCCAAGGACATCACACCATCGATCGCCTGGAGGAGAGCGGTGTATAAAAAGGAAACTCGATCTCGACGATCTTCCTTGAAAGAACGAGGGAGGGCCATCGTCAATCAGACGAACATTTGTACGTTTTTTAAAAGCAACGCGCGATGCTCCGTCTTATATCTGCGGCAGTCTTACACCCCTTCCTGTATTCTGCGTTCTGCTTCTGATACTCTCAGCCTCCAGATTCTTCGCACCAGACATTCCATTGTTGTTTTTTCCTCGCCTTTTCTGTCGTCGGCATCTCTGCATGAAATGAACTTTCCCTTCTTCTCCTACAGAAACCAGCTCTGCACTCCTTCAAATCAAACCTCGACATTTTTTTTCTCTAAAACAGTAGAGCTGCCATGTTTTCTGTTCCGAGCTATCTTCCTCCGCCTCAAGTCTCAGTTTGTTGTCTGTTTAAACTGTCTGTAAATTACGATTTATATAGTCAGTATACTCGTGTGTGCCAGTGCCTCTGTCTCTGTCTCTGTCTCTCTGTCTCTGTCTCTGTCTCTGTCTGTCTGTCTGTCTGTCTGTCTGTCTGTCTGTCTGTCTGTCTGTCTCTCTCTCTCTCTCTCTCTCTCTCTCTCTCTCTCTCTCTCTCTCTCTCTCTCTCTCTCTCTCTTCTCTGCGTGCTCGCGCGCTTAGAATAGTCTCTACTGAAAAGATTTTGCGCTTTATAATTATACTTTGTTATTGTTATTGCTGATTTGCACCTCGAAGGGATCTACTTGTATGCAATTTCGGCTTCTCACGACCGGTAGCCCTTGATACGGGTGTGCTGTGCAAACCATGACAATTTGTGACTGGTAATTCTTGGTATGGATGTGTTGCACCAACCAACCATGACTGTTCGTGACTGGTAGCTCTTGGTATGGGTGTGCTGTGCCAACCACGACTATTCATGACTGATAGCTCTTGATATGGGTGTGTTGTGCCAACCATGACTATTCATGACTGATAGCTCTTGATATGGGTGTGTTGTGCCAACCACGACTATTCATGACTGATAGCTCTTGGTATGGGTATGTTGTGCCAACCACTATTTATGACTGATAGCTCTTGGTATGGGTGTGCTGTGGCAACCATGACTATTCATGACTGATAGCTCTTGGTATGGGGTGTGCTGTGCCAACCATAACTATTCATGACTGATAGCTCTTGGTATGGGTGTGTTGTGCCAACCATGACTATTCATGACTGATACCTCTTGGTATGGGTGTGTTGTGCCAACTCTATTAAATTTTGCTCGTGACTGCAAGTGGAGCTCTTGATATGAGTGCGGTGTGCCAACTCCAATTGCTTGTGACCGGTAGCTCTTGATAATGGGGTGTTTTGCTAACCGTAATTGCTCGTGACAGGTAACTAGTGATAATTATGGGTGTGTAATACCCAGGAGGGCTTCATCTTCAGACCGATACCCATCTCCAGCCATAATCACAAGTCTCTTGTGTATGTGCTGTAGCTCAGAAGCTGGCACAGGTTATATTTCACATTACTGCTGAGGCCGAGAACAATTAAGTTAGCTAGTTGACTCTGATTTGCTTGTGCGCACGCCATCTTGAAGCGCCTCCCACTGTCTACGTATTCGTTTTGTTCTTGACGTGTGTTTTTTTTTTGTAAGATGACGTCGAATTCACATCTTCGTGTATTGATCTCTTCTGAAGTTGATATCCACGAGGCAAGCATTTGCATTTCAATTGAGGGGTTAGCGTCAAGTCAAAACACTTTGATCATCCCTCATAGGGCGATTTAAACTAACTACTGAAGGTTCATTTATTAAACAGTAGCGGACAGACGGCAGGCGCTTTTCTGATGTTTTATGCCTTTGACTATAGGCTTGTAACGTTCTGCAGAACACGGGCGTATTTTACTTTAATTCCTTTGGTACGTTTGGAGCGATTCTATGCTATGTTCGATGAGCGCGCTTGTGTGTGTGTGCTAGCGACTGTGCTCGTGCGTGCGTGCGTGCGTGCGTGCGTCGTGCGTGCGTGCGTGCGTGCGTGTGTGTTTGTGTGTTTGTGTGAAATAAAATAATAAAGAATACGACTCTTGAATTTTAACACACACACACACACACACACACACACACACACACACACACACACACACACACACACACACACACACACACAACCACCACCACCACCAATCACCACCACCACCACCAACAAAAACAAATCGCAAACTAAGAATCTATTCCTCAAAATAATACATTTATTTTTCACTGCAAAATACATTTGGCATGCGCATCAGTTTTTAGACATCAGCAATCACGAACAATCAGGCCAGAAAACACCCACATCACATGCACATGGAAGGGTAAAAGCCAATAGAGCAGCCAAACATCTTGAGCTTTCTCGCTCAGTCAGACAAAACATTTGACAAGATTATCACAAAACACCACATTATGGACGTGACTGGGGAAACGGTTGGTAAATGGATTTGAACGTCCGGTCGCCTGCACAGTGTTGTGTCAGGATGATTGGGGAATAAGACGGGGATGCGGCTGCGATTACAGCACAGCAGGCAACAGCACGTCTGGAGATATAACATACGTGTAGCTGTGCTTTCGATACTCGTCTACGAGATCAAGAATAAGTCAATAACCACCTCACTCTCCCCCCCCAACTCCCTCCTCTCTTTCTCCCATCCCCCCTCTCTCTCAAACACACACACACACACACACACACACACACACACACACACACACACACACACACACACACACACACACACACACACATACATAATGGAAAAGAAGATGCGATCATGACAATACATCAGAAAATCAAATTCATTTTTAGCCATCTACATAATCTGAAACAGCCTTGGGATCATTCAAATAGACCCTGGAAATTATAAACGGAAAGATGAGGTAATAATCGATAATAATATCGATAACTGGTACATAAATAAATGAACGGACAGAGAGGACAATAAATAAATAAAAACGCCAGCCATTGATATTAGTCATTCATTCTGCCAGCTAGCCGATGAATGAACAAATCACTAAATGCATAAATAAGACACAAAATCAGTCAATGTACTTAATACTCGTATTATTAAACGAATGGAAAAAGACATTAATAATCGAATAAAATCAGAAAGGTCGGAATGAATAGAAGAAAAGGAAAACGAAAAAGTAAATCATTTAGAAAAAACCCAAAGGAACCCGTGTATATAATTTATAACGTTGAATAGCCATAGAAGAATAGATGACAGATTCACCAAACGGATTATCCCGATATGTTCGAATTGGTGCACAGGCTGCATTGATTTCATCACACTGGATCTGGACAATGAAATCGTTCAGCAGCTGGAAATACCTATCCGCCTGAGGGACCACCTCGCCAATGTTGCTGTTGTGTGGTCACTCAGTGTCCGGTGACTGTAATTATGCTCTACGCAAGTCGAAACAACAACAACAAAACAGCAGAACGGGGTGGCATCGCTGCTACCTCAAAAATTAAACTGGTATGTTGGATCATTCTGGTGGTGACAGTTTAGCTTCAGGTATACTCTCTCTCTCTCTCTCTCTCTCTCTCTCTCTCTCTCTCTCTCAAAACACTTCGTTCGTTCCGTCTGTCTGTCTGTCTGTCTGTCTCTCTCTCTGTCTCTCTCCCCGAAGATTTTTGGTCTCAGCCAGTACCTCTTCGTAGACAGATTTGGCGTTAAACAAGTCTTAACAAAATCAGATATGCCCCTGTAGCAATGGTGGCTGTTGGAACATTTTCTTTAAAAAAAGAGAAAGAGAGAAAAAAGAGGTGTATATCTCAACATGTGTGTCATGTGTGGCAAATGAATGTCATGTGTGGCAAATGAACTGACAGTTTTCTAAAACATTATATGCCAAATAAACGAAAATGCGTTCCAAACAGAAGAGAGGACTACATCAGCTATGTTACACTTCAACAACAAACCGAAAAACAAACAACAACAAAACGCACCAAGCCCGATTGTCGAAGACCTCCTCCGTTCTCTCTCTACGCTTTAAGCCACCGCCACCCACCCACCCCCACCCTCCGCCTGCTTTCTCCTATGGGGTAACCGTAAACCTACACATACCAAATATTTTCTTCAAGTAAGACTTTACAAACTAAATCGATACTTCTCGCTGCATCAGCACAGTCTTCTTCGTTAATTTTTGCAACCAGATTATGAAGTTGCTAAACAGGAGAGAGAGAGGGGGGGGGGGGGGGGGGGAATGGAAAAAGGAGACGAAGAAGCAGCTCGTCACTCATAATAATTATATTAGTGGTAGTGTGCCACAAACAGTAACAACTATGATAGTCAATATCACCACCACCACACTATCATCTTCATAATGATATCGAGAGGACAATTAAAAAAAGCAAAGAAAACAAACAAAAACAAACAAACATGTGAATAAATAAACAAATCTGCCCGTAGACGCTGGGTGGCCATGAACCTAATTTTAATTTAATTGTTGATCTGTACAGCGCTAAGAGCTCATATAATTGTTGTTGAGGCGCTATATAAAATAAATTATTAAATTAAATTAAAACCTAGGCGGTCAGACGTCCACGCACGGTCATTATCGAAACCTCATCAGTCACATCACAAAATCACAAGCTATAACGGCGCCGCTGTTTCCTGGTAGCTGAACTTCAGCTTAGCAGAACTTGTCCGAATTTCGGCTTTAAAATAAAGTATTATGCTTATCATTTATCATGTGTGTTCTCCAGCGCACGTCTTTACTCCCATCTCTCTCCCAGCGACGTCAGCATCAGATATAGGTGGAAAAATGACGCCACCCACCCAGGCGTCGGTGGAACCGAATTATAACACATCAGCGTCAGTGGACGAGCCACATCACCCACAAAACACCAGTGGAGGAGTGATGTCACAAAACTGAAAGAAAAAACCAAAATCAATGAAGCGTCGCTGTTATGAGTGAAAAAGCGACGTCATCTGTTTGACGCCAGCGGAGGTGTGACCTAGCTGTCCAATGACGTAGGCCCCGACAGCGACAACTGTGGCAGGCAGGGTGTCTTAGTGACGTCACCTGTTACATGGCAGCGGAGCAGTGACGTTGCTACTCAGTGATCTTGACCACCACATACACGGGCATACCGTCCGGACGACATCATGCAACTGACGTCATCGACGTCGCATATTCGCAGTAACGTCCACTTCACTCATTGCGCAAGTCAACGAAGCAGCCAGACCCCTCACCTGACGCAGATGGAGGAGATTATTAGTTGGCCAGCTCGACGCCTAAGTAACGTCAACCATAACACACGCCAGTGGAGGAATGACGTCACCCGTCAAATGTCTGTGGAAGAGCAGCGTCACTCACCAAACGTCAGTGGCAACGACGTCGCTCATCGTAGGTCAATAAATGGAGCAACACCGTCACCCATCAGACGTCTGTAGAAGAAGCAACTCCGTCTCTCCCTCAGACGCCAGCCAATGGGCGACTTAGCTGCGGATCGCCCCGCTAGGTGGCGCTGGGCATATTTGGGGCTTTGACAAAGCTCAGGTCAGCTGAAAATGATCTCCCCTACACTAGCCAGGTGGCGCTGGGCCTATTTAGGCAGTGCAATGCTCAAGCCAGCAAAGTCGCTCATTGGTCAGTAACTGAATCTGTCAACCGGACAAGATCAAGTTCAATGTTGCTTTACGTCCACAGAGACCGTATTAACGACTATGAGGCCGGGGAGCCCAGGACGGCCACCTTGACTTTCACGCAGCTACTGAGCTCAGTCAACCTCAAAGGGTCACTTCAGGTCGGTAACAGACGTCAGCGAAAGCAACAACCACGAGCCGTCACCCCAATCAAACGTCAGCGGCGGCGGTCACCTCAGGACGATAACAGAACAGACGTCAGCGAAAAGGCCAGAGCAACCACGACGCGTTGACCCAGTCAGACATCAGCGGCCACCTCAGGACGATAACAGACGTCAGCGAAAAGAGCGGAGCAACCACGACGCGTCGCCCCGATCAGACGTCAACAGACCCGCAACCACGACCCGCTACCCCGATCAGACGTCAGCGGCGGCGGTCACCTCAGGACGATAACAGAACAGAACAGACGTCAGCGAAAAGGAGCAACAACGACGCGTCGCCCCGATCAGACGTCAGCGGCGGAGGAGCGGCGCTGCTGCTCGGTGACGTTGGCCACCACGGCCTCGGCGTGCTCGCGAGCGCGACGCCTGAGCTCGGCGACGCTGGAGGTGCGCTGCTCGTGCAGCCCGCCGTGGAGGGCCGACACGGTGGACACGGGCGTCACGCCGCCGCCCAAGCCGCTCACTCCGGACACGTGGGGCAGCGAGGAGGCGCTGAGGGTGGACACGCCCGAAACCCCGCCCGGTACCGTGAAGGCGGGCGACTGCTGGGGGAAGGGGGCCCGGGGGTTGCAGCACAGGCAGAAGGGCAGGCAGCCTGCAAGCAGTCAGTCAGTGTGAACATATAATGGTGGTGATGATGATGATGATGATGATGATGATCACTTTTATATAACGCTATCTCTCGGGCAGATTCACTGCGCTTTTTTTCTTTTTCCCCCCCCCCCCCTATCTTCATTGTAGCATGTGATTCTAAAATAAGTGACTGTCGATTTTTATAGCGCGTTTTGTTTTTTGTTTTTTGTTTTTGTTTAAAAAAATCCGCTGAGGGGTGTACTTACAAAGCTATTTGGTTGTTACATGACTGGTGCCACGTGAAACTGCTGCCGTGTCGTAGGGGTGGGGATTTTACTGTATCCCGAAAACTGAAGGCTGATGCGATATTTGATTTTTATTGTATGTAACCCAAGCAGTAATGGTGATACTTTTGGGTGTCTTCAATCTTGAGCAGTAATGGTAATACCGTCATGGTTTACTTACCCGAACAGTAACAGTAATGTTATTGTGATATCTTACTTTATCCTGGGGAATAATGGTACTCGTGACATCTTACGATATTTGACTGTAACCTGAGCGATAATGGTAATCATGATATTATTAAGCAAAACCGGTAGCCTAATTGTGACACTTTACTGCATTTTCAACTATAACGGTAATCGTGATAGCCCACTGCATTCTGACCTATAATGGGAATCGTGACATTTTACTGAATTCTGAGCAAAAACGGTAGCCCAATCGTGACATTTGACTGCATTCGGAGCTATAATGGTAATCGTAATATTCTGCGCTATAATGGTGATCCTGTAAAATTCTGAGCTATAATGGTAATCGATATATTCTGAGCTATAATGGTAATCGTTATATTCTGCGCTATAATGGTGATCCTGAAAAATTCTGAGCTATAATGGTAATCGTTATATTTTGAGCTATAATGGTAATCATGAAAAAATCTGAGCTATAATGGTAATCGTTGTATTCTGAGCTATAATGGTAATCGTGAAAAATTCTGAGTTATAATGGGAATCGTGAACAATTCTGAGCATAATGGTAATCGCGATATTCTGAGCTATATTGGTAATCGTGATATTCTGAGCTATAATGGCAATCGTGATATTCTGAGCTATAATGGTAATCGTGATATTCTGAGCTATAATGGTAATCGTGAAAAATTCTGAGCTATAATGGGAATCGTTATATTCTGAGCTATAATGGTAATCGTGATAGTCTGAGCTGTAATGGGTAATCGTGGTAGTCGTGATATTCTGCGCTATAATGGTAATCGTGAACAATTCTGAGCTATAACGGTAAACGTGATATTCTGAGCAATAATGGTAGTCGTGATATTCTGAGCTATAATGGTAGTCGTGATATCCTAAGCTATAATGGTAATCGTGAAAGATTCTGAGCTATAACGGTAAACGTGATATTCTGAGCTATAACGGTAATCGTGATATCCTGAGCTATAATGGTAATCGTGATATTCTGAGCTATAATGGTAATCGTAATATCCTGAGCTATAATGGTAGTCGTGATATCCTGAGCTATAATGGTAATCGTGATATCCTGAGCTATAATGGTAGTCGTGATATCCTGAGCTATAATTGTAATCGTGATATCCTGAGCTATAATGGTAATCGTGATATCCTGAGCTATAATGGTAGTCGCGATATCCTGAGCTATAATTGTAATCGTGATATTCTGAGCTATAATGGTAGTCGTGATATCCTGAGCTATAATTGTAATCGTGATATCCTGAGCTATAATTGTAATCGTGATATTCTGAGCTATTATGGTAATTCTGACATTTTACTGCACTGTGAGCCGGTTTTAGCCTAGCGGTAAGGCGTTAGGCTGGTAAGCGGAAGGACCTCGGTTCGATACCGCTTCGGCTGTCCTTCCTCTTCAAAAAGGTTATGATTTGTGGACACTGTCTTGTGACTCTGTCCCTCACAATTAATGAAACATTAAAATGGCTCTTATCGCTGCCCATCTTAATGCAGGAGTCATTCTGGTGGTGACAGTGTAGTGATAGGTATATAATCTCCCCCTCCCCCCTTCTCCCCGTCCCTAATAAGCCTCGTGGTTTCTGTGGATGTTAAGCACCCTGTTTACTTACTGACCTTTGAAGGCCGGGTGAGGCATGTTTTGAGCGTGCTGCATCAGGGAGCGGGAGGCCAGGAGAGAGTCGTAGTGCTTCAGGGCCGCGCTGTTCCACACACACACAAACACAGAGCATTCATTGATAGTCGAACAGCTAGTTAGTACCTGGATTTTAACGTCATATACACACACAACACAGAGTATTCATTGGTTGTCAAACAGCTAGTTAATACCTGGATTTTGACGTCATATACACACACAACACAAAGCACTGATTGTCAAACAGCAAGTTTGTAACTGGATTTTGACGTCATATACACACAACACACAAAACACTGATTGTCAAACAGCAAGTTAGTAACTGGATTTTGAGGTCGTGTACACACAACACACAACAAACATTGATTGTCAAACAGCTAGTTAATAACTGGATTTTGACGTCATGTACACACAACACACAAAGCACTGATTGTCAAACAGCAAGTTAGTAACTGGATTTTGACGTCGTGTACACACAACATACAACAAACACTGATTGTCAAACAGCAAGTCAGTACCTGGATTTTAATGTCGTGTACACACAACACACAAAGCACTGACTGTCAAACAGCTAGTTAGTAACTGGATTTTGACGTCATGTACACACAACATACAACAAACACTGATTGTCAAACAGCTAGTTAGTAACTGGATTTTGATGTCGTGTACACACAACACACAAAGCATTGATTGTCAAACAGCTAGTTATTTTAACGTCGTGTACACACAACACACAGAGCTGTAATTATATAATAGCAAGTTCGTACCTGGAATAACACGCTCACATCACTTTATATTATGTCGCGCTCGTCCACCAAGGTACGATGGTGTTCTGACATTTACATTGAAGGTGCTACACTTTCCACTTCCTCTCCCTTCGTAGCACCTTTTGGTGATTTAAAGTGACTTGGCTGATCGCCTTTTTATTTGACTGACTGGTCGTTTTTCCGTTTTCATATAGCGCCATTCGCCGCTCTCGAGCAATCTCACTGAGCTCTAGTCGCGAAAGTGTTCGAAATAAGTGTCCGTTTATAGACACACCTCCAGTTTTCACCGCTGAAAATTATTAAAGGCTATCATTTTATAATTATAATACACGAGAAAGAAAAAAAAAAGTATTGACGATTGAAGTAGGCTACACTCAAAGTATCGGCTACCAGCCTATGTGGTATTAACACGTCGCCAAGTTTTGAGCGACAGATGAGATTAGCCAATCTAGACGCGCAGACGAAACACCTTTTAGCCCAGACTTTCAATACTCCGACAACTTAGAATCATTCGCTTTCCGTTACCGACAAAAACAAACAAACAAAAACAAAACAACAACAGCAGCAACAACAACAACAACTAAACAACCAATCAAACAAAGAAAGAAAAAAAGAAAAGAAAAAAGGCTTAATCGAACATTTTGCTAAATACCAACGTTTTGCGAAACACCAACGGCGTCACGTTTCTTAAATGATACGAAGAATATAAAGCGATAGGTAACTGGACTTTGTTCTAAAGCTGTCTATAATTTTGTGAATCAATGACAAAGGTTAACCGGTTTTGAAAGGCACAGGTCTTTGTAAAGTCGATCGCGATGGTCAGTGTCAGAACTCTGTTATGCACTGGCTACTATAAACACAGTCTGTGTGTATCGTGAAGGGAGGAGTAAAGTGTTTCAAAAAGTCGTTCTTTTGGGAAAAAAGTGGACGTAATGCTGTTTAGAAATGCTGCGATAACGGCAAGCAGTCACTGTCGACCTTTACTCGGCTAACTGGTCAGCCATTAGCAGACGACAACTTTGGCTAGGCATGCGCTCTAGAGATCTAGAAGTGGCAGCTTTCCTGTCAACACGTGTGGCCTCTCGATCATTGCACACGGTTGTAACAGTAAGTGGCTGTGAAATTTGTTGTCAGCCAACAACACAGAAAACTGCCCTCTGTATTCGCCGAATACACACGACGGCATGAGTCGTTGCTTTGGCTAGTGGATGGCATATTAATGATATCGACACGAAGCGGACACAAAAAAGAATAGATATGATTACACGCAGGGGGTTTATATGTTAAGCTTGATATTTCGACTCTCCTGCAGCCAACAACAAGTACAGCAACAAAATCTGAAAGTAAGATTACTGCCAGCGTTATGAAAAGAAAAGAAAAAGAAAAAAGTAAGAAAGAACGCTTTGAAGAAACAAAAGACAGGACGACACAAAACTGTGCATAATTTGGAAACAGATTCCTTCTACTAGGCAAATTAAAGGGCATTGCGAACTTCTCTTCCTCCCCACAAAACAAACAAACAAACAAAACAACAACAACAAAACAAAACAACCCCCCCCCCCCCCAAAAAAAAAAAAGAAAAAAAAAGAAGAGAGCAGCAGAACAAACAAATACAAACGAAACAAAAAAAGCCAACATACAAATTCTTTTAACCTTCTGTGGATGCTTTGCTCTCTTGCAGCCCACACACGCACGCACGCACGCACGCACACGCACGCGCTAAAATATTAATAACATCTTTATTACAAGTTCCTTTTATGTTCGCCATGTTGTTAATCAAATAGATGTTTGTGACGTCATCAGTTTATGTAAGATTCGGGCCGTACTAACGTAAGTATTTTTGCTTGTTGCACGGCCCAACAGTTATGTTGTTAATGTATTGTTATAAAAGGAAATAAATTTGGTTTAAACCAACAAAGCTCCTAAAGTTCACCAACGCAGCGGCGGCAAACTAGATGATGACGATGAAGTGATGCTTAATGTCCTCAGATGTCAGTTGACATATTAGGGACAAGCTGAGACCAATGCCGAAGCACGGTGCAATAAATCTTTACGTCCACGGAAACCAGAAGGCTCGTTAGGACGGACAGTCCAGGACGGCCACCTCGACTCTCACACAGCTCCTGAACTATGGCAAACTAGAAGGGTTGACCTGGGTATGTACTGACCTGTCAAAGGCGGACAGGAAAGGCGGCCGCTGCAGAGAGGCGGCGAGCAGGGAGTGGGAGAAGGGCAGCGCCGCCCGGTTGACCTTGGCCAGCAGACCGAAGTCGGGCGGCAGGAGCATGGCGGGGGGCATCAGGTTCAACAGCCCTTTGCCCCCATCTCCTCCTCCTCCTCCACCACCACCACCACCCAGGCTCTCCATCAGCAGCGCGGGGGGCGGGTGCACGGAGAGGGTGTGAGAGAGGAGGGGTCTACCGAGTGCCGTGTGGTTGTTGTTGTTGTTGTTGTGTGGGTGGTGTGGGTGTTGGTGGTGTTGGTGGTGTTGGTGGTGGTGGGAGAGTGGGGCGAGGGCCGGTTTGTCGTCGGCTGGGTGTGAGTGGTTTCTGGGCGGTTGGGGAGGCGGCGAGGAGGACGAGGAGGCGGCGGGGTGAGAGAGGGCGTGAGGCTGGGTCTGCCCTCTCTCGCCGCGCTCCGTCACCATGCCGGCGGCGTCGACCTCGACCTCGCCCTCGCCCTCGCCCTCGTCCTCGTCCTCGCGCGCAAGCCCCGCCCCCTCGCCTCCTCCTCCTCCGCCTCCTCCCACTCCTGTCTCCTTCCTCTCCTCGCGGCCTTCGTCCGACGTCACGACCTGACCCGCGGTGACGTCAGTTTTCGCCGAGTCAGCGTCAGCGTCGACGTCAGCGACTGAGGTCTGCCCGGGCTGGGGGTCGTCTTGCAGGCGTCTTCCCTCCAGCTCGTCCGCGTCGTCTTCCGTTTCCACTCGCACCTCGTTTCCTTCTACGTCGTCATCGCCATCGTCTATGCTTACGTCATGTCCGGCAGATAGGTCGGCGTGTTCCATGCTTTCGGTCTCGAGGCCGTTGTCAGGATCGGTGATGGCGGTGTTGCTGCTGTTGTTGTTGATACTGCTGCTGGTAGTGGTTCCTTGGCCCTCCGGCCCGGGCGGGTGTTGGGAGAAACGTTCACTCTTGCGCCACTTGGCCCGGCGG
Source organism: Alviniconcha marisindica (assembly GCA_018857735.1). NCBI lineage: Eukaryota > Metazoa > Mollusca > Gastropoda > Provannidae > Alviniconcha > Alviniconcha marisindica. Next base: position 696,824 of record JABMCL010002295.1, read on the forward strand.
TTCTGGAACCATACCTTGAGGAAGAGAAAGGCAAAGATTTGAACCCAAAATTGTCAATGTGATTTTACATTTCTGCAGCAGAAAGAACAATTCCTTCTTCTTCTTCCTTTTTTATTTAAAGTATTTTCACATTATTATGTGATATTAGACTGATCTTATCTTATCATGCTAACAGCATGTACCATCAAGTTGCACCAAAAGAAATTTATGTAAAAACAACAACCTTATTTGCAGTAGCCATTAATCTTAGTGTTTGTTCGCAAAAGTGTTTGTCAAATCAAATCACGATTTTTCGTTTTGATTCATTATGAAAAAACTGTTGGGTAGTGTTATGATCTGTAGAGTTGCATTACATATTGTCTGAACTTGAAGCATTGTATAAGATATGGTTCAAACTGACAGCACATTCTTCCCCGCTCTTCCACCAAACCAGCGACGACTCAACAGAGAGACGAATCTATCAGCTGTGCAAAGAAACGTAAACTTCCAGTACAAAGTCATTTTTCGAGATCAGCCTGATCTCCCACCTCCGAGAGACTTTATTTTGTTCACTTCCGATGAGTGAGACCGACACATCTGCGACATTTTTTTTTTTTGATTGTTGAGGACGTTCAATGGCCAAAGTGAAAAAAATAACAACAAAGGACAACTAGTCTCTGTATGTGTGTGTGTGTGTGTGTGTGTGTGTGTGTGTGTGTGTGGTGTGTGTGTGTGTGTGTGTGTGTGTGTGTGTGTGTGTGTGTGTGTGCAAGCGCGCGCTCGGGTGTGTGCGTGCGTGCGTGTGTTTGTGGTAAAATAAGCGTATCCTTACGTCTTTGTGAGCGCTTCAGACTCTTACTACGCGATTGGGCGGCGCCATAAATACTCTATTATTATTTTTATTATTATTATAGGCTTACTCGCCTCAACCGTGTAACCTGAGCCGTGTAAGAACGTCCTGTTAGGTCCGCAGAGCTATAGAGCTCAGGAGCTGTGTAAAACTCGAGGTGGACGTCCTGGACTGTCCGTCCTAACGAGCCTTGTGGTTTCCGTGGACGTACAGCAATACTGAACCATGCTTCGGCATTGATCTCAGCTTGTCCCTAATATGTCAACCGACATCCGAGGACATTAAGCATCACCTGAAGGAAGGAAGACCTTAAAGGACCAGAGCTCAGGAGCTGTGTGAAAGTCGAGGTGGACGCCCTGGGCTCCCGTCCCTAATAAACCTACGGTTTCTGTGGACGTAAAGCAACACTTCAGTCAACCGCAGAGCTGTTTTATTCTCGCCACAACTCGGCGATGACTGGACGACAGGCCTAGCTGAGGTCCTGTTCCCCGCGTTTCAGTGGCGGGCAGGAGTGTGGCGGTGTCACCGGCCTGTGTTGCAGTACAGCGAAGGCCGAGCAGCCGATGGCGGCAATTATCCCACGACTCGGCGCGCCGGTGTGACAGGCTAATAGACCCCTTTCGTTTATCTCGCTGTTCATAGTTCAGGAGCTGTGTGAGAGTCGAGGTGGCCGTCCTGGGCTGTCCGTCCTAACGAGCCTTCTGGTTTCCGTGGACGTAAAGAATTATTGCACCGTGCTTCGGCATCGGTCGCAACTTGTCCCTAATATGTCAACTGACATCTGAGGACATTAAGCATCACTTCATCATCTCGCTGTTGCACCGCGACAACCAGGGACGACTACAAAGTTCTACAACTACCTCCACAGCGGACGTAGGGGGGAACGTGCTGACACTGACTTCGTGCGTACTGAGATCTGACGGGACTGAATCAGTTTGGATGCCCGCAGACTTAGTAAAATTTCCTGTTCATTCAAACCGTTTACTGAGAAAGAAGCTCCGGCACCTGGCTGACCGTTGTCGTTATTATTTTTCTACACATATTTTTTTCTGGGTGAGCCGGTTCAGGGGGTGCTATCCGCACTTGCGATCCAGGTGCGCGCGAACCGCCTATGTGTGTGTGTGTGTTGGGTGTGTGTGTGTGTGTGTGTGTGTGTGTGTGTGTGTGTGTGTGTGTGTGTGTGTGTGTGTGTGTGTGTGTGTGTGTGTGTGTGTGTGTGTGTGTGTGTGTGTGTGTGTGTGTGTGCGTGCGTGCGTGCGTGCGTGCGTGCGTGCGTGCGTGCGTGCGTGTGTGCGTGCGTGCGTGCGTGCAGGCGACTCTGTGAGTGCGAGGGTGTTTGTGTTTCAGTGTGTGTTAGTTTCACTCTGCATTGTATGACTAAGTCTGAAAAATAATGCATTATTATGCTATTGATTTTTGTGTGAATATTTATGCAGTCCATGCTTTTGTTTAATTAAACGACAAAGCGCTTTGAGTCGCCGAACGCGCTCTATAAATTCCATGTGTGTGGGCACGTGCACGAAAACCTGTGAACACGTGTATGTCATCCATCCTAATTTACACACTTACAGTCTTCGTATGTGTGCGTGCGTGCGTGCGTGATGTTGTGTTTCAGTGTGTGTCAGTTTCACTTTCCTTTGTTTGACTATGTATGCGTAGTGATGTATTACTAAGTAATTGACTTGTGTGTATTTATGTATTCCACTCTTTCGTTTAATTAAATGACAAAGCGTTCCGAGTCGCCGAACGCGCTCTATAAATTCCATGTCTGTGCACGGAAACCTGTGAACATGTGTGTGTCAGGTTACATACTCATCCTAATTTACACACATACAGTCTACGTGTGTGTGTGTGTGTGTGTGTGTGTGTGTGCGTGCGTGCGTGCGTGCGTGCGTGCGTGCGTGCGTGCGTGCGTGCGTGCGTGTGTGAAAACGAAAATAAAACAAAAAACAACTTCATTCTCAACAGATTGGGGATCATTCTCGAGTCAGCGCCGACTGTAATATGTTGCCTTGTTACTGAAATTAAAGGACAGACGTTCCGCGGAATTCCTGGCTTTTATTCGACCAGTGGTGTAGTGGATTACACGGCAGTGATTTAAGTGCGGGATTTAAGTCGGCTCTTTTTTAATAAATCTGTGCCTGGTGACAAACACAGCAACACTCAAAACACCAAACAACAGGAATACAGAGAGAGAGAGAGAGAGAGAGAGAGAGAGAGAGAGAGAGAGAGAGAGAGAGGAGAGAGAGAGAGAGAGAGAGAGAGAGAGAGAGAGACAGGCAGACAGGCAGGCAGACAGACAGACAGACAGACAGACAGACAGAGACAGGTTCCAGCATCTGTTTGAAAGAAACTCATCTCTAGTCTTCAAATCTGATATAAACTAAGAACAAAAAAAAAGTCCATGCAACTGATACCGACAGGTCATTCGCGCAGCTGATTAGATGAGGCAAAATTCTGCGTAAACGATGGGTACATACATAGCCTACTAATGTTGTAGCTCGCGCGGCTGTCGCGTCTTTTGCACTCGGTTAGACGACTAACTGATCGACGGATTTGTTCTTGTATCCCTTAATTGCTTGCTGATGTGTTTTAATCAGCTACTAATCTGTTTACCTATGCAATGATCTGTCGATATACACGCGAACGGCCGTGTGAATGAGCGGAGCACCGTGCTGTTCGTCAACCCTGCACGGTGATGTTGTGTCGGTTGTTGCTTGTCGACTGTCATCGATCACTCGGTCTGTGTGTAGGGCGACTGCATGGTGGGCGAGGGACACGGTGTAAAGCAGAGCGCAGCTTTGCTCCTGTTAAACGCTAAGCAGCACCCTTTCAACCGATTCTAGCTGCTTTTGTGTGTGAGAGAATAATTTGAATACGTTTACGTTTCTCACTGGTTTGTCTCCGCCTTTCTTTTGTCCCTCTCAATTTGCATCCATTTCATTGTATTGTGGCGTATTCTTTTTTCTTTTTTTTCTTTTTTCTTTTTTCTTTTTTTTCTTTCTTTTTAATTTGCATCGATGTCACCATTTATTTGAGGCGCCTTTAGTGTCTCTCGCTTTCCCTTTACGTTTTTGTTACGAGCCTCAGCCTCAACCTCTACTTGCCGCACCAGCCACTGTCTGTCTGTCTGTCTCTGGTCCCACATCATGTGTTTTCTGCTCTGTTTTGTGTCATTTATTTGCATTGTTCCATGATTCTCAATTTTGCCTCTAGTTTAAAACTTTCTTTTACACTATTTTGCAGCACATTCTGTTTATCTGCCCCCCCCCCCCCCCCCCCCCCCACCCCACTTTTTTCTTTTTCTTTTTTGACGTGGCTATTTTCAGTGCATTATTCACTCTTCCTTCTGCCTCCCTCTCTTTACACCGTTTCCATCTTTTTTGCCAAGTTTTTCCTTTTCTGAGTAAGCGACAAGGAAAGCAGTAGGCTAGGAACCTTATGTCCACGGAAAAGCTGTACATAGACCTGCAGATGCCCCTGTATTTTCCCCGAGATGGTTTGGATCTCTCTGTAGAGATACTTTCAAAAGTAACGGGTGGGAAAAACACACAGGTGAAGGGACAGGATTACATCAAGTGCAGACGTTGAAGGAGGTGGATGATGGCAAAACAGGGAAAAATAACTCGCCGAGTGAGCGACAGTTTCAAAAACGACATGGCCAACAACAACAACAACAACAGCAACAGCAGGGACAAGATACTATCAACTGCAGTGGTTGAAGGAGATGAAGAGATGGATGATGGCAAAATAGGGAAAAATAACTCGCCGGATGAGCGACAGTTTCAAAAACGACAGGGCAACGAGAACAACAACAGCAACAGCAACAACAATGTGCAGGGACAGGATACTATCAACTGCAGAGGTTGAAGGAGATGAGGAGATGGATGATAGGAAAATAGGAAAATAACTCGCAGGGTGGGCGACAGTTTCAGAAACGACACGGACAACAACAACAACAACAACAACAACAAAGTGCAGGGACAGGATACTATCAACTGCAGAGGTTGAAGGAGATGAGGAGATGGATGATAGAAAAATAGGAAAATAACTCGCAGGGTGGGCGACAGTTTCAGAAACGACAGGGACAACAACAACAACAACAACAACAAACAACAACAACAACAAAGTGCAGGGACAGGATACTATCAACTGCAGAGGTTGAAGGAGATGAGGAGATGGATGATGCTAAAATAGGAATACAACTCGCCGGGTTTGCGACAGTTTCAAAAACGATAGGGAGTAAGAAAAAAAGAAAGAAAAAAAGAGTGCAGGGACTGGATGATATCAACTGCAGAGGCTGAAACAGATAATGAGATGGATGATGATAATAGGGAATTAGCCGCCGGGTGGGTGGCAGTCAAGCTAAAATAATCCACAGCTGGTAAACACCATTCGATGTGCATTTCAATTCTGTTAAAGTCGGCAGCATCAAGCTAAAATAATCCACAGCTGGTAAGCACCATTCGATGTGCATTTCAATTCTGTTAAAGTCGGCAGCATCAAGCTAAAATAATCCACAGCTGGTAAGCACCATTCGATGTGCATTTCAATTGTGTCACAGCGTCTCATCCCACGATTCACTGGGTGCGCGGCGCCCGCATCTTTCTGCTGATCTTCCATCACACACTGAATGGTCTGATTACAATCAGTCATTCCTAGTTTCCGCCTTTAAACGATCTCTCTCTTTCTGTCTGTCTCTGTCTCTTTGTCTGTCTGTCTGTCTTTGTCTGTCTCTTTGTCTCTATCCTGTCTGTTCTGTCTCTGTCTCTGTGTGTCTCTGTCTGTCTGTCTGTCTGTCTCTGTCTCTTTCTCCCTCACACACACACACACACACACACACACACACACACACACACACACACACACAAATGCTCTTCCTCTCTCTCTCTCTGATCAGATGTTCTGCTGCTTTATTTGCTGGTTCTATACTCATAATATGTAACTGAACGATGTATGGCATGTGTTTATCTGGCGCGTTGAACACGCTATGTTTGTGTGGAAATTCTCATGTATAACGTTTCACTCACTCATTCATGCCTATATGTATATAAATAATGCCTGTAATTTGATATCACCTCATCAGTTGCCAAGCAAGGACTAGTTGTTAGACAGGTTTTTGACTGAACCTAAACTACAATCCTTGTAAAAATAAAGTTTTCGAGTTCTAGTTCGAGTTCTGTCTCTGTTTCTGTCTCTCTCTGTCTCTGTCTGTCTGTCTGTCTGTCTGAGTTCGAGTTCTAGTTCTGTCTCTGTTTCTGTTTCTGTCTGTCTGTCTCTCTCTCTCTTTGTGTTTTTTCTCCCTCTCCCCTCCATCCCGTCCCCCTCCCTTCCCACCCCCACCCACCCCCTCCTTCCTTCCCACCCTCCCTTTGGCCCGCGCTCTGTGAGGCGAGGTGTATGGTGACGAGTAAGCGGTGCGATGTTGCACGTGCCGCCCTGATTCCTGACGCACAGCTCTAATCCCCTAATCGATGTCATTAGCTTTAATCTTGTCCCGGGCTGTTTGCCTGGCGACCGGCGACTCCTTCAAGACCTGGGAGATTCGGCGCAGCAAGCGGATTGGGCCCTCGCGCAGTTTACAAATACAGGCTCTCCATTAATTTGTTATTAGCGGCTAATTTAATCAGGGGCCCTTGTCAGGCTAATTAGTCGGATGGGGGGCAAATCCCTCATCCTCGGCCGCGGCGGGCTCAGGGCGCGTGGAGTGCTCTCGCCAGGGCTCGCCCTCTGCCAGGGCCCCTCGTCTACAGCTTCTGTCCCGTGGCCGTCTTGAGAGGCCCTCCGAGAGGCCTCGAGAGAGGCCCGGAGACGCGCATCCCTCTCTCGAGACGCAACTCCGCAAACGCTCTTCCCCTGAGCCGCCGAGGACGCAAAATTAAGCTTCTATCTGCCCCTGCTAAACCGTGGGCGAACAGCGGATAGCTAATTTTCTTAATGACAGAGGTTCTCATCTCTTCCCCTCCCCCTCCACCCTAACCCCCCACCTTCTCTCTCTCTCTCTCGCTCGCTCGCTCGCTCTCGCTCTCCTCACCCCGGATCCCCTCTCTCCTCTTCTTGTTCCTTGTTCATTCGACTCTATCCGATTAGGAGGCTCTATTCACTTCATCCGATTTGCTTTTTGACATAAGACGTCGCATACTCAGGGCGATAAGGGAGCTGGCCCCGGGCAGTATGCACAGCGGGCACTGGCCGAGCCGCGGCAATCCTGTTTGCTGGATCCTTTTCCCTCCCTGCGAACTGCCGTCTATAAACGCTGCCGGTAATTAAGGAAATTTCTCTCGCTGCTGGTCGTGCTCAAAGTATTTGTTTTTACGCCGCCGCGTCGGATGTGAGCAGCGTCGTGGGAGTTACGCCCCTTTGGCGAGCTGATGACGACGACGAGAGGGGCTTTGACGAATGAGGTTGAGGTGAGGGGATGGCTACTTCTGCTCGTCAGCTGCGTGGTCATGAGTCATGTCTAATTGTCTCAGTGTCGGTTAGCGTTCCTCAGCTAAAAAAAAAAACTGAAACAAACCCCGAGGTTCACCTAATCAGTTGGGTGAGACGGTAACGTGTGCGACCGTTTCCCCACACTCGTGCAAAACTGTCGTGCATACCCCAAAAATCTTAAACAAGAATGACTGCTAGCGTTCTAAAATGTTCGGATTCTGTCGTGCATACCAAAAAATCTGAAAGAAGCACTGGTAGCGTTCTATAATGTTCGGATTCTGTCGTGCAAACCAAAATATTTGAAACAAGAATGACTGCTAGTGTTCTATAATGTTCGGATTCTGTCGTGCATACCAAAACAAAACAAAACAAAAAACAAACAAAAACAAAAATCTGCAACAAGGATGACTGCTAGCGTTGTAAAATGTTTGGATCCTGTCGTGTTGGATCCTGTGGTGCATACATGTGTGGTAGTTATCCGCCAGTGCGGCAGCTGCTCTCTGACATTGGATATTTCAATAATGGAGTTTGTCATGTCGCGAAGACTGCTGTAGCTGAAAGTGATCCTGACATGGGTCTTTTTTAACACGACAAACAAGCATTTTGCTTTAGCCCTAACGTTGTGGTTAGAGGACAACAGGATGGCAACAATGACAACGTCCAAACAACTCTGATCGGAGCCAATGTCGTCAGGGACAGGGGACAATTCAAATCACCAGTCTATCCGGTTCCTCCTGGAAAAGTGAACACTCTAAGTCGGTGTGCGGCTGTCTGAACGGCGAGGTAGAGGGTGGGGTGGGCAGCGGGGGTGGGGGGTGGAGTGATGGGGGGAGGGTGGCACAAGACACAACTGACACATGTACGCAAGTCTCAGGTGTGTAAACAACTGACACATGTACGCAGGTGTCAGGTGTGTACACAACTGACACATGTACATAGGTGTCAGGTGTGTACACAACTGATACATGTACCCAGGTCTCAGGTGTTTATACAATTGACACATGTACGCAGGTCTCAGGTGTGTACACAACTGACACATGTACGCAGGTCTTAGGTGTGTACACAACTGACACATGTACGCAGGTCTCAGGCGTGTACACAACTGGCACGTGTACGCAGGTCTCTGGTGTGTACACAACTGACACAAGTACCCAGGTCTCAGGTGGGTACACAACTGACACGTGTACGCAGGTCTCAGGTGTGTACACAACTGACACATGTACGCAAGTCTCAGGTGTGTACACAACTGACACAATCATGTAGCCAGGTCGCAGGTATGCACACAACTTATCTGTATGAAGGCCTTGAGCAGTGAGGTTAACCCTTTTGTCGCGTGTTTACACTACTCACCTGTGTTTACACTACTCCCCTGAACAGGGGCCTCGGTGAGGCTGATCTTTTGGGCCAGGAGTGTACACAACTCAGGCTGATCCTCACGGCGAGGGGTGTACACAATTACTCACCTATACGCGGGCCTCAGTGAGGCTGATCCACGCGGCCAGGTGTGTACACAACTCACCTGTACAGGGGCCTCAGTGAGGTTGATCCTCACGGCGAGGAGTGTACACAATTACTCACCTGTACAGGGGCCTCAGTGAGGTTGATCCTCACGGCGAGGGGTGTACACAATTACTCACCTGTACAGGGGCCTCAGTGAGGTTGATCCTCACGGCGAGGGGTGTACACAACTCACCTGTACGCGGGCCTCAGTGAGGCTGATCCTCATGGCCAGGTCTTCCCTCATGAAGACGTCAGGGTAGTGGGTCTGAGCGAACGCCTTCTCTAGCTCCTCCAGCTGGAACCCAACAGGCACAACAGCTTAGTTAGTTTGCCAGTTTCATAGTTATGGGTTAGTTTGTCAGTTCTTTAGTTCCGGGTTAGTTTGTCAGTTCCTTAGTTCTGGGTTAGTTTGTCAGTTCTTTAGTTCCGAGTTAGTTTGCCAGTTACATAGTTATGAGTTAGTCTGTCAATTCCTTAGTTCCGGGTTAGTTTGCCATTTCCTTAGTTGTGGGTTAGTTTGTCAGTTCCTTAGCTCTGGGTTAGTTTGTCAGTTCCTTAGCTCTGGGTTAGTTTGTCAGTTCCTTAGTTTTGAGTTAGTTTGTCAGTTCCTTAGTTTTGGGTTAGTTTGTCAGTTCCTTAGTTCTGAGTTAGTTTGTCAGTTTCATAGTTCCGGATTAGTTTGTCAATTCCTTAGTTTTGAGTTAGTTTGTCAGTTCCTTGGTTCTGAGTTAGTTTGCCAGTTTCATAGTTATGAGTTAGTTTGCCAGTTACATAGTTATGAGTTAGTCTGTCAATTCCTTAGTTCTGAGTTAGTTTGCCAGTTACATAGTTATGAGTTAGTCTGTCAATTCCTTAGTTCCGGGTTAGTTTGCCAGTTTCATAGTTATGAGTTAGTTTGTCAGTTCTTTAGTTCCGGGTTAGTTTGTCAGTTCCTTAGTTCTGGGTTAGTTTGCCAGTTACATAGTTCTGAGTTAGTTTGCCAGTTACATAGTTATGAGTTAGTCTGTCAATTCCTTAGTTCTGGGTTAGTCTGTCAATTCCTTAGTTCTGGGTTAGTTTGTTAGTTCTTTAGTTCCGGGTTAGTTTGTCAGTTCTTTAATTGGTTTAAACAAAATTATATTCATTCATCGTAATCATAAGTTCAACAAATAAGTACAGGAAACACAAAAGCAATATGCTTATTTGAGTGTTACCTATAGATAAAATGATAATCACACAGACATTTACGATGGCAAGATGGCAAATTGTTGTCAAAACGTCAGAGGCAGAGTTCTTTAGTTCCGGGTTAGTTTGTCAGTTCCTTAGTTGTGGGTTAGTTTGTCAATCGCTTAGTACTGAGCTAGTTTGCCATATCCTTAGTTTTGGGTTAGTTTTGGGTTAGTTTGTCAATTCCTTAGTCCTGGGTTAGTTTGTCAATTCCTTAGTTCTGGGTTAGTTTGCCATTTCCTTAGTTTTGGGTTAGTTTGTCAATTCCTTAGTCCTGGGTTAGTTTGTCAATTCCTTAGTTCTTTGATTTTAACGTCCCGTCAACCGCACAGGTTTACCTGTGGCCGAATAGCAAATTCGAAAGTGTGCTATGCCATTCACAAGCACAAGTCAGCAAATTACAAGTGCACAGCTGGTTCACACTGTCAGTTCTGGAAACATCACTGACAGCAGCAAACAGTACCAAGCCTAAAAGCCATTGATAAGCATACTACTGCTACCGCTGCTGCTGCTGCTGCTGCTACTACAGTCTGATGCTATCCTCAAAGGATATTGTTCCTGACACTATCTTCTGATGTTGTTATATTTTCTGATTCGACTCGCACGTGTTGTTCTCCTTTCTGATACAAACCTCAGAATATAATATCTAGCTGGTCCTCTTCTTCTTCTTCTGCTGCTTCTGCTGGCTGCTGCTGCTGCTGCTGCTAATTTACTACTGCTCCTACTCCCCCTCATCCTCTTCTTCTTACTACTACTACAACTACTACTATGCTGCTGCTGCTGCTCTACTACTACTACTACTACTACTACTACTACTACTACTACTACTACTACTACTACTACTACTACTACTACTATGCACGTGATTTCAAAATTGTAAGAAACAAGTATCGAACAAAACGAATCCAGACAGAAAAATCCAACAACGCGAATGGTCAGCAAGAGGGCGGTTATTGCATGTACAGGTCAGTGCCGTGTTGGTTGGTGGTTGCTTACCTGTTGGAGAGTGAAGGTGGTGCGGTTACGACGCTGCTTACGTCTGGCGAAGCTGTCGTCGTGCAGTTCTGCGTGGAGCCCATAGCCTGAGTCTGCACACAGCACATCATCACCATCATTAGTGAATGCAGGCAACGTGACAAACATCACCGCGCATCATTAGTGTAATATGGTAGGATCATCATCATCATCATCATCATCACCAAGCAGTGAAATGTGAGAGACATCATCACCACACATCACTAGCACAATATGACAGACATCATCAGTGAATACAGGCAACGTGACAGACAGACATCACCGCGCATCACTAGTGTAATGTGGTAGGCATCATCATCGTCACCATGCAGTGCAATGTGAGAGACATCACCACCACACATCAACTAGCACAATATGACAGACATCATCACCATCATCAGTGAATGCAGGCAACGTGACAGACAGACATCATCATGCATCACTAGTGTAATATGGTAGGCATCATCATCATCACCATGCAGTGCAATGTGAGAGACATCATCACCACACATCACTATAGTACAATATGACAGACATCATCACCATCATCAATGAATACAGGCAACGTGACAGACAGACATCACCGCGCATCACTAGTGTAATATGGTAGGCATCATCATCGTCACCATGCAGTGCAATGTGAGAGACATCATCACCACACATCACTATAGTACAATATGACAGACATCATCACCATCATCAATGAATACAGGCAACGTGACAGACAGACATCACCGCGCATCACTAGTGTAATATGGTAGGCATCATCATCGTCACCATGCAGTGCAATGTGAGAGACATCATCACCACACATCAACTAGCACAATATGACAGACATCATCACCATCATCAATGAATGCAGGCAACGTGACAGACAGACATCATCATGCATCACTAGTGTAATATGGTAGGCATCATCATCATCACCATGCAGTGCAATGTGAGAGACATTATCACCACACATCACTATAGTACAATATGACAGACATCATCACCATCATCAATGAATGTAGGCAACGTGACAGACATCACCACGCACCACTAGTGTAATGTGGTAGGCATCACCATCGTCACCAAGCAGTGAAATGTGAGAGACATCACAGTGAATACAGGCAACGTGCCAGATATCGCCACACATCACTAGTGCAATATGGCAGGCATCTTCTCACATCATCAGTGCAAATGACAGACATAATAATCATCACCAATGAAGAATAACAGACATCATCATCATCACCACTGCAATATGACAGACATCATCACCATCACCAATGCAATATGACAGTCATCATAACACATTACTGATGCAATATGACGGACATCATCACACATCACCAGTTGCAATATGAGACCTCATTACACTTCAAAAGTGCAATATCACAGACATCATCACACATCACCAGTGCAATATGACAGACATCATCATCATCACCACCACACCATGACAGACATATGCATAAAAACTGAATAACAAAACATGACAGACATCATCACCTTCACCAGTGCTATATGGCACACTACATTACCATTACCAGTGCAATATGGCACACATTGTCGTCACACCCAGTGCAGATGGCACACATCATCACCATAAGCCAGTGCTATGTGGCTATGCCTCATCACAGTTCGTTTACTGACAACCAAGTTACTCCGTTCTCTGTTAAGTAGTTATATTTCCTGAGGTACGGTGATTCACAGCAAAGTTACTTAGTTCTCTGTTAAGCAGTTACATTTCCTGAGGTACGGTGACTCACAGCCAAGTTACTTAGTTCTCTGTTAAGCAGTTATATTTCCTGAGGTACGGTGAATCACAGCCAGGTTACTTCGTTCTCTGTTAAGTAATTATATATCCTGAAGTACGGTGATTCACAGCCAAGTTACTTCGTTCTCTGTTAAGCAGTTATATTTCCTGAGGTACGGTGACTCACAGCCAAGTTACTTCGTTCTCTGTTAAGTAGTTATATTTCCTGAGGTTCGGTGATTCACAGCCAAGTTACTTCGTTCTCTGTTAAGCAGTTATATTTCCTGAGGTACGGTGACTCACAGCCAAGTTACTTCGTTCTCTGTTAAGTAGTTATATTTCCTGAGGTTCGGTGACTCACAGCCAAGTTACTTCGTTCTCTGTTAAGTAGTTATATTTCCTGAGGTTCGGTGACTCACAGCCAAGTTACTTCGTTCTCTGTTAAGTAGTTATAT
>JABMCL010002295.1:717500-735000 GCA_018857735.1 Alviniconcha marisindica
AACTGTATAATATCTCTCACGTACTGTTTGTTGATAAAACGTAGCGTACTAGACAAAACGAAATCTTCTATATATTACATTTATATTTGTATTATGGATTTTAGTCCAGTATACTTTGTTTATGATTTTCTTAAACGTAATTGTTTTGGCATTCCTTTTACATGTTTTGCTGTTGTTGTTTAAAATAATGAGCCTTATATTAGTTAAGTTGAATTGCCCTTTGAGGAATGATTAAAGTGTCTTGACTTGAGTTGACTTGACTTGACTTCTCCCTGTGCACAGTGTTTTCGAACATACTATACAGTCGGTTGCTACACACGAAACTCCCATCGCCGAAGAAAGGCAGAGGTGGGAGGGGGAGGGGAGGTTGGGGGGGGGGGGGGGGAACAAACTTTCACTGAAGACGTCGATTACTAACCGGTCATATTTTCTAACTGCTCATAAAAACGAGGGGGGGGGGGGGGGGGGGGAAGAAGAAGAAAAAAAAAGGCAAGCAACTTTCACACACACAAGTGGGGGGGGGGGGGGGGGGGGGGGGGGAGAAGAAGAAGAAGAAGAAAGAAAAAAAAAAAAAAAAGGCAAGCAACTTTGCCACACACAAGTCGCTAATGGAATAATTTCATTAAGTGGCTTTTTTTTCTTTTTCTTTTTTTTCTTTTTTAATCATCAAAATGTAGAGAGAGAAAGAAAAAATCCATATGAAGAGCACAAGACTTAGCAGATTGCGGATATCAGAGATGATGCAAAGTTTTCTCGTTACCGATACTTCCAATCACAGTTCAAAGATCCATAAAAAGCATGATCTAAAAGGGCAATATCTCCCCAGCGAAACCGACACTAACTTCCTCAGCGTTCTCTGTCACGACGCTGTTGAATATGGCAATTTTCTTGTTTTTGTGTGAAAAGGGAAATTAATGCGGGTCTATTTCTCCGATATAATACCGAATGTATTCGGTGTGATCTTTGATCCTTTATCAGAGTGAAGAAACATTCACGGCTGGTTTCTCTTCTCTGTAAGAAAAGAACTTACACGCGACTTTATCTGTTTACGTATGTAATTAAAACGTAATTTCAGCCTTTCTATATGAATAAAGCATTCGTATGTAATTTGGTCCTTTTCTGTAAGTAAATCGTAAAGCATTTACACTTGATTTTTTTTCCTGCAGCCTAAGCATTCGATTATACCTCGGTCCTTTTTATAGCCTAAGTAAAACATTTAAACATGATATTCTGTCTTCTGTATAGCCTGAGTAAAACATTTAAACATGATATTCTGTCTTCTGTATAGCCTGAGTAAAACATTTAAACATGATATTCTGTCTTCTGTATAGCCTGAGTAAAACATTTAAACATGATATTCTGTCTTCTGTATAGCCTAAGTAAAACATTTAAACATGATATTCTGTCTTCTGTATAGCCTGAGTAAAACATTTAAACATGATATTCTGTCTTCTGTATAGCCTGAGTAAAACATTTAAACATGATGTTGTCTTCTGTATAGCCTGAGTAAAACATTTAAACATGATATTCTGTCTTCTGTATAGCCTAAGTAAAACATTTAAACATGATGTTCTGTCTTCTGTATAGCCTGAGTAAAACATTTAAACATGATGTTCTGTCTTCTGTATAGCCTGAGTAAAACATTTAAACATGATGTTCTGTCTTCTGTATAGCCTGAGTAAAACATTTAAACATGATATTCTGTCTTCTGTATAGTCTGAGTAAAACATTTAAACATGATATTCTGTCTTCTGTATAGCCTGAGTAAAACATTCATACGCGATATGGTCATTTGATAGCCTAAGTAGAACATGTACATAATATTTGGTCTTTTCTATTACCCAAGTAAAACATTCATACGTGATCTGATATTTGGTCTTTTCTATTACCCAAGTAAAACATTCATACGTGATCTGATCCTTATGTATTTTTATTTTACTTTATGTATTATTATTTTATGAGCCCGCCATGACCACAACAAAATTGCCCCTTGTGGGATGATTAAAGCTTTTTGAATTGAATTTTCTTAAATAAAGTATTTACATGTGATTTGATAATTTTTATTTCATTTTAAGCGTGACTGATACTTGATTTAACCGTTTTCTGCTAAAAGCGCTCACCAATGATTTTGCTTCTTTCTTTTCTCTTTTTAATAAAAAATAAAATAAAACAAAAATTACAGCATTGATATGTGATTTGATCCCTTTCAGAGAAGTAAAGCATGCTTTTAGGAATGATCTGATCCTGTTCTAAATGTAAAGCATTCACACGTGAGTTGGTCCTTTCTATTGTAAGTAAGACATTTACATGTATTTTTACCCTTTCATGCAGATAAGTAAACCATGCAGTTATCTGTGAGTTAGTCCTTTTCGCCATGGAAAGCATTCACACGTGACTTCGTCCTTTTCAGATAAGTAAAGCAAGTATTCCCCGCGACATTCGGTCCTTTTCTATAAGTGTGATGTAATCCTTTTCTGTAACTAAGGTATTCACAAGTAATTTGTCCTTTGAAAGTGAAACGTTAATGCGTAATGTGATGGTTTGTCAAGAGTAAATGTAAACTAAAACAGCGAGTGTTAATTTGGAGCCCAGATGAAGTACACTCCCTGTTCTCCTTCAGTCTGTGTGTATGTTTCTGCTTCATCATGGCCACAGTCAAAAAAGTTTTGTTTCTTTTCTCGGGGGGTGGGGGGGGGGGGGGGGGGGCAAGGAAGTGTTTTTCGTCCTCTCCATCCCTTCCATGTTCTTTGTTTTTAGTTTGTTTTTTAATTCCTTATTCATTTGCTCTTTCTCTTTTTTTTCTTCTGTTTTCTTCCTCATTTCTGACTCAGACCTAGCTCATATTCAGCATATTTATTACTATCATACACACATTGTTGGAAACAAGTGTGTGTGTGGAGGGGGGAGGGGGGGGGGCGTGGGGAGGGGGGGGGTGGGGGGGGGGGTGGGGGTTCTTGACGAATTTAAGAAATTCTCCGACTATTATCAGAATACAGTAAGGAATGAATTAAAGTAAATCGCCTTTAGGTTTAAACAACATTTATTTCATGTATTCGTGATAGTACACTGGACACATTACAGCTGGGCCGTACAAAAAGCAAACATTGCCTATAACATAATCAGTTATTATTATATATATGAATAATATTAAACAAATAAAGTCACTAACAGAGCCTTACATTTACACACACACACACACACACACACACACACACACACACACACACACACACACACACACACACACACACACACACACACACACACACACACACAACCCGCAGTTTACAATCATAATGTCTGCATATTAAACATGAGTAGTTCGAGCTAAATGTTGCTTTACGTCCACAGAGACCATAGGCACTATTAGGGACGGGGAGCCCGGGAGACGGCCACGGCTCCTGAGCTCTGGAAACACGAGTAAAGTCGGGAATGACTTTATATCAGCCTATCGATCTTGATATTGATTACTTATAGGCAATGGACAATAAAGACGAACGGTGTTTTTCTCCGATGACTAAAAGACAGCAAAAGAACAGCTTTAAATTTACGAAAATCTTTCTAATGCCTTACTGATTTTACATCAACCAGACACCGAGCCTGCCGCCAGTCTCTCACTGATCTGAAAACAGTTCATTTCAATGTTGCTTTATGTCCACAGAGACCATAAGGGCTAGTAGGGGCTGAGAGCCCAGGACGGCCATCTCGACTTTCACACAGCTGTGGAAAAAAGCATTTATTTGCGTAGGTCAACGAACCGAGTCTTCAGAGTTCAGGAGCTGTGTGAAAGTCGAGGTGGACATCCTGGGCTCCCGTCCCTAATAAGCCTACGGTTTCTGTGGACGTAAAGCAACACTTCAACAACAACGAACTGAGTCTCTCCACACAACCCCTCCTGCCGCTGGGCAGCAGCCAGGAAATGGTAGGAACCTGCCCGCAGTGCGAAGGGATGCAGCTATAGGCACTACCCACTCGCTTTGGGAGGGGTGCAGGCCACATACGCATTCACGCGAGCTCGCATGTACATACATACATACGCTGACAAACACGCACACGTCTACGCACGGACTCACACACCTCCCTCATCCCCTCTCTATCCTCCACACACACACACACACACGCACACACACACACACACGCACGCACACACGCACGCACACACACACGCACGCACGCACGCGCGCGCACGCACGCACACACGCGCACACACACACACACACACACACATACACAAACACACGCGCGCGCGCAACGACATGCACACGGACACACCTCCCCCCCCCCCCCTTTTTTTTTTCTTCTCTTACACGTGCACCGACGCCTCCCACCTCTCCACCCTGCTTAAACTTACACACAGATTACACAAGACTAACAGGCTGTCGACGACATCCCAACTGATAAGGAATGAATCCTACAGCAAATGGACGCTTCGTCGTGAATTTGTTTAACATCTAATACGTATATTTTTTATATAGATTTCCGTGACACTGATCAGGACACATTTCAAAGTAGCCTGCAAGAAGATGCGCCCACCCATGACGCCAGATGAGAAGAGGGGGTTGTTGGGGGCGGGGGACGGGAGGGCGATGAGGGTGTGGATGGGGGGGGGGGGGGGGGGGGGGGGGGTTACTAATGCGCCCAAAGGCAAACCAGGACCTTTAGTCCTAAACCACGTGACAGAACTAATAGCTAACACGTTTCTGAGATTGAAGACAAACTCAGTACCATCTGGTACTGACACAACTGAAGCACCAAGTACTGAAAACAAACCCTTTGGGATGTTTTGCTTTTTGAATAATAATCTGCCTTTTACAAGCGATGAATTGAACAGAGAGGGAATGAACATTTGCAGGCAACCCTAAGCCAACCGAAGTAAAAAGTAATAAAAACACTTGTTTCAAAGGCAAAACAGAAGGGGGAAAAACGGTAAAGAAAGAGGAGGGAGAACGAAAAAGAACAGAAAATAAAACAGAAAAAGGAAGGTAAATACGTTATCACAGATGATTTTTTTAAAAAACAACAACATACAAATACCAAACAAACAAAAACCATATTGAGCAAACACGCAACCACCAGACTGAAGCAAAGCAGCAACTATCGGTGTCAAACACGCATGGCTTTTTTAGCAACCATTTTCGAATAATTTCACAAACAGCATTGCTTTCATCGTCATTTTTAACAAATGGCATCTATTATTCATAGCCACAATGAATGACTGTGCTGACGTCCAGATCCCAAAATCAATTAGGATCAGAGAAAGATATCAGTGTGTTTGTTTATTCACAAAGGGAAACCTTGTCAAAACATAAACCACCTTATCTGATTATCTGTGTGATTACTTCTCGTATTGTCTATATGTTTTGTTGAATAAAACACGATTAAACCACAAAGGCAATAAACAACACCCAAACCTCTTCCAGTTGAACTAGACAGTACAAATCAGCCAGACCGACAGGCCCTATACAATACTGATACAATTAATTAGAACACACACACACACACACACACACACACACACACACACACACACACACACACACACACACACACACACACGAAAACGCAGTTAGTTTGAACTGTTTAAACTGCAGACATTTCTTGACAGGCAGTTAGCTGGACAGAACTAGACAACTGGAGAGACATCTTTAGACAATCAATTACCTAGACACAAACAGACAAATACAATCAGTACAACTAGCCAGACAGAAACAATATACGATTAACCAGACAGAACTAGACACTGCAACAGACAGAAGTAGATAACTACAGAGAGACAGATACAGATAGTACTTTTAGCTGAACAGAACTAGACAACACAGTCAGTACCATTGTGCACGTGGCGGCAGTTTGCTTCCTGCCAAACGCCTGTCACACACAGAAACAACGAAACAGGAGTCAGTAGCCCACTACAGCTCCTGAAACACGGTGTCAGGACTCTGACACAGTTCGTGAAGTACGGTGTCAGGACTCTGGCACAGCTCGCGAAGCACGGTGTCAGGACACGGTGTCAGGACTCGACAGACAGCTCGTGAAACGAGGTCAAGATTCTGACAACTCGTGAAGCACGGTGTCAGGACTGACACTGCTCGTGAAACACGGTGCCAGGACTCGACAGACAGCTCGTGAAACACGGTGCCAGGACTCGACAGACAGCTCGTGAAACACGGTGATCGAGCAGGTTTGGCCCAATGGTAAGACGCTAAAGGCCAGAAGACACAGGTTCAAATCCGCTTCAACAGACCTTTCTCAGTGTCAACTCTGGGTACCATTTAGTCACGTCGCATTCCCCCCCCCCCCCCCCCCCCCCCACCCCCCCCCCCCCCCCCACACACACACCCCAGCCTCGATCTCCTCCACTATTAAAGAAACGGTGAAATGGCCCCAACCCGCTGCTAGTCTGAACAGATACTTATTCAGGTAGCAACAACAGAATGTCTGTCCTCGCGCGTATTGTGTAAGTGACACAGAGCGTTGAACTGGTTTGACCCAAAGCTTGTAAACGTTTGCAGTGTCAGTTGGGGCCAGTTCTGAGCTTCTGAGCTCTGATGTTTCTATGATCCACTCTCGTCCTGGTCTATCCGTCATGGTTGACTGGGCATCAAAAATCTGTCAATATTCCAACGAAATGCAGGATCTGCATGATCTTCAACGTGCGTATGTGATCTTTTTGCATGCATACACTCGTGAGAGCTCGGCTTATAGTCAACCGAAAGACATTATAGAGCACACTCAGGCAGACGACAAGCCGGCCAGTTCGTCGTTGGCAGGACATGGTGTTATTTTGAATCGATTTTTTTTTTAAATCAGCTCCTCTTTGCTGAGAATCCAAAGCCGACGAAGGCTTTCTGTCTTTGGCATTAAGACTATCGTTAGGCATGCACTTAATCCACATAATTTAAAAAAAATCTGTTTGCCTTTCTCGTTCATTCCACTTCATTTACTCCCTAGTCCTCTTCCAGTACAAAGTGCCGTGTGACACGAACACTAGTGATTTGTTGAAGAGCGTTTCGCCCTGTTATGAACTGAACGGTTGGCGGCGTTAAACATCAACAACCAGCCAATCAGTCAGTCAGCCATCCATCGAATCGAGAAGCCAACAGCGACAGCGTGTATATATATAATATATAAAGACAGACTTCAACAAACACTGACATTTCATAGGCTCGCAACACCATGTAATACTGACATGACATGAATCAGTGAGACAAACAGTGACATGTCAACTCACCTTGCGTCTGGTCACGGTGATACGAGAAGGACAAGCCAGCGGGGGAAGAGCTGTTGCGAGTTCTGCAGTCGGCACGGACAGGATATGTTATAATCATGCGCCCGTCATCCAACCTGACTCCGAACAATTCAGCGTCCAGGAACCGTCACGGAAGAGCCGCTGTCGTATGACATGAACGTCGGGCTGCTTGTCCACGCGGAGAGACAGACAGAGAACAGGAAAGAAACTGCACGTTCTGCTCGACACAGCAATACAGCAACAACGCCGAAGTGCATCTGATGCGTCAGACGCAGCAGCAGACGACAAAAAGTCTCGTACCGTCTGCAGCAGCCAAGCCAGGAGACAAGCACCGCCCCTGGAGGGCCGGCGGAGAGCAGGAGTGACGTCTATCGATCGTTCCTGCGCGTCGCGCCGGCCACTCAGTGTGGCGATCAGTCGTGCACGTGCTGCTCGTGTTTCGGTCGCGTGGTGACAAGCGCGCGCTCTGTCTCACTCAAAGTCAAAGGCCCGCTATCACGGTCTCGTCACTGCATGGTGACAAGAGAACGAAGATTGACTGACTGACTGACGGACTGACGACAGATTGATTGACTGACTCAGGTCCGCTCCGCTCCAAGTTACAACAGTTATCGCACTTTGATTAGAGTGGGATTTTTTTAATTTGATTTTTTTATGGTTTTTCTTTCTTTTTCTTTTTTTTGACTTCCTCTTTGTCATTGCGGGTAACGGCTATTTTCTGCTCTGCTGTCCTAAGAAATTGCCTCATAATGACTTACATATTTATTTATTTTTCATTTTTGGGTCGCATCTGCTGTTTGGAAAGCCATTCAGCCTCATGAAGCAGTGCTTTTTTGTGTGTTTTTCTTCTGATTTTAGCGCTGTGTTGCTTACCGAACGCACATCTTCTGTCTGCATTCAGTCGTGTTCCAGTGACGTCATACACAATGCAAAATGGATTCTGGGGGTTACAGTTGGCTAAATAATGTGAAAGTTCTGCAAAATGAACCTAAAACTGGGAGCGAAAAAAAAAGAAGAAAAAAAAAGGGTCCAAAGGCTGAACGGCGTTCCATATAACAAGTGAGATTCAAAAGTAGACAAAAAATTGGACGTGCAATAAAAGCAGTTATTTAGGAAACAGGCAGAGAAAATGATCAAAGTCTCAAAATCACTTTACTAGCGGCCGTATCTCACCTTGAGTAAATAAATTCGAACGTCGCTGACAGTCAGCACTCGACTGTGGGTATGTATGCCTTGGAAGAAGACTTTGTGACTAACAAGGATATTGATCTGTCGCACATTCAGTGTCCTCCTCCTTTACCCTTCGTCCCCCCCCCCCTTTATAGGGTGACACTTTGACGGTAATTTTCCATAGTGAACCGTGGAACTCTTCAACTGTTTTAAGGAAAGCAAAAATGATAGCAATAAAGTTAAATCACCACTGAAAGAGAGAGAGAGAGAGAGAGAGAGAGAGAGAGAGAGAGAGAGAGAGAGAGAGAGAGAGAGAGAGAGAGAGAGAGAGAGAGAGAGAGAGAGAGAGAGAGAGAACGATCAAAACATGCGAAAGGTTAGTTGTTGTAAGTAGTGCCTCTGCCCAGCTGATCACTCTGGGGCTCACCCGGTATTTTATATATGTATGTATCTGTTGACGCGTGTAACTGGTAGGGTTGACTGTTTCGGGTTTGTGTGTGCCCTCCAGACTCTAAGGTAAAGTATTCTGTGTTTTATGTGTACTTATGTCCATGTATTATTATACTGTTTTGTTTTTGTTTTTGTTTTTGTAAATGTTATGCAGTCGTAAGGCAAATTTCTATGTTATTCATAGACAATAAAGATTCTGTATTCTGTATTACATTACACACACACACACACACACACACACACACACACACACACACACACACACACACACACACACACACAAAAGCACACCAACCCCACCCACCCACACACAAGCAACCCCCCCCCCTCTCCCCTACCACCACCACCCCACACACACAACGCTCACTTTGCTCTTGGGCATCAGTCCTGTCTGTCTGCCGCCACCACCAGAGGTTACACTACAGCTAGGAATCGCCGAGTGCGCGGGTCTTCTCACACAGATATCTAAATACAATATAGTTACATATCTGTGGTCCTCTCACGATAAGCCCTCTACGTAGCAATTCTGCCGGCGAGCGGCGGGCCAAAACTATAGGCCTGCTGTAACAGGCACGCTGAACGTCCAATCAGCGCTCTTTTGCCCTCACAGATCCCAGTTTCACGTGCATTTTACACTTACGTGCTACGGACTCTAATGCTAAACTGAAAAACAGCGCCAAAGTCACTATACATTTGCAGATCAAGGTCTGTATCTGCCTGCCTCCCAATCCTAAACTGAAAAACAGCGCCAAAGTCAGCATTATTATGTTTGCAGATTAAGGTCTATATCTCCCTGTCTCTTAATGTTAAACTGAAAAACAGCGCCAAAGTCAGCATATGTTTGCAGATTAAGGTCTATGTCTCCCTGTCTCCCAATGTTAAACTGAAAGACGGCGCCAAAGTCAGCATATGTTTGCAAATTAAGGTCTATATCTCCCTGTCTCCCAATGTTAAACTGAAAAACGGCGCCAAAGTCAGCATATGTTTGCAGATTAAGGTCTATATCTTCCTGTCTCCAAAAAAATCACCAATCGTATCAGTCATTTCTTCAGTGGCCATTTCTTCAGTGGTTCAAATGAACAACAAGCCGCCAACAAGTCATTGACAAACGAAAGAAGAAAAAAGGCCAAATCAAGAGACTAGCTCACGTAACAGCAGTGAAAGTCGACAGCAGTGAAAAAAGTATAGAAAGAATATTTGCAGTTACAGAAAAAAGAAGGCAAACAACAGCAAAATCACGTGTCCAGTGGTTACCGGAACATGTGAGATGGTTGTTCTAGCGCATGTACATCTCGCACATCTATATTTCGCAGTTCTCGGACACTGCGAGAAATCGGATTCACCGGAAGAAAAGAAAAAAACGAAAAAAAAAGAAAAAAAAAGGAGAACAGTCATGTGCAAATATTTCCATCGTGCCGGCTTCGTTTGATAGATTATAGATTGTTGATTACACACACACACACACACACACACACACACACACACACACAACACACACACACACACACACACACACACACACACACACACACACCACAACAACAACAAACAAACAAACAAAACAAAATCGGAGCTGATCGGGGCGCTGCCGTGTTGGTTGCTGTTTACCACTGAAAAGCAGAAACGGGTTGATTCGTGACGTTTTTCCCTAATATATGTCAGCCCTACATCATCATCATCATTTGTGACGTATTTGATGCTTTCGCCACAAAGTCCGGCCTTGTTTACGACGTCATTGATAAAGGCTGCTCTGCTCAAATAAACTGGAGGCACTCACGATCGTGTTTTCGACTCTTCAAACGTTTATTTATTTATTTATTTTTTTTTAAATTATTATTATTACTATTATGTAAAGTAGACCAGAAATCAGGTGAAAGATTTGTTCTTCTTCTTCACCTACCCCATCCCCCATGTGTGTGTGTGTGTGTGTGTGTGTGTGTGTGTGTGTGTGTGTGTGGTTGTTGCAATTTATGATTAGGTTTATTCATCGTTTTTCTTTTTAATTTGTTTGTTTTATATACTATAGATTTCTGTGGGTAATTGGCGTTACATGTTTTTCTTTAAATAAGTTGTAAATCATTTTGAGTCTGTAAAAGTGGTCTATAAATTCCTATTGTTATTATTATTACTACTTCGCGCATCTGTTTACGCTAAGTTTTGATACTGTGAATTGACTACTTACCGCAAGAAAAAAAGAACGCTTTTCGAACACTCACCTTGGCACGAAGCTGTTGGAGAGATCCATTGAAAAAATGGAAAGGTCTATTGAAAACAGGAGCAGTAAATAGGTGCATGCAATGACGGAAAAAAGAAAAAAAGTGAGAGAAAAATCCTTGCTCTAGACTTCGATCCAGCTTCTGCTTTCACAACACGTTTGAAATCAAAGTGTTTGCGCCTTTAGTTTCCGGAGCGGGGCTCGCTCCTGAACTCGGACATCACGTGCAAGACAGGGTTTCACGTGACTGCTCCGACAGGTTTGCCCAAAGCCTGAGTTGTCCCCGTTCTTGTCGCTGTGTCACGGTGCAGACAAGTAGGCCTGCGTTATACCAGGCACATCCAGCATTCAGTTTTGCCAGGATCCCCAGGTATATTTCGCAAAATGTACGTTTTGGGGGATATTTCCTATTGTAGTTTCGAAAGCATTGTCTTTAATTGACTCGCGTCCACTTCTGTTCAGTTTTGGTTAGTGCTTGCCACTAATGTGTGTGTGTGTGTGTGTGTGAGAGAGAGACAGAGAGACAGAGAGAGAGAGCTGCTGAGGTTTCTGTCGCTCTTGCTTTATCACTGCTCCTACCAAATCTGCTCCAGTGAACATGCACACATCACGTTTTCGAAGTTGATCCGCTGCCAACTTTGCCAGGCCCGGACTTCTTTCCTGTGCAAGAATGTAAAGCTGAATCTACGAGTTGACAAGTCTTCTCTGCGTCCTATGGATTCACCAATTCACTCTGACAAGGTACGTCAGTTAACGCCTCCCAAATGTGGCTGCCGACCAGCCAGTTAGAACACTCATGTTTGTCAAGTTTATGTCTCGCGTCGAGAGTTTCAAATTTTGATCAGTGCTGTCTTCACCAATTTTTGATGGTGAGTCGGTCGAGTGTTTGCGGCTCTTCTTGTTAGTTTTAAGTCAATCAAAGCACAGTGAGATGATCGTTAATTACACATTTGGAAAGATTTGAAACGTCGGTCAGGATTTTGATCTTAACGGGAAAGTTTGCCGACACATACACTGGATGACACATGCACTGGATGACACATACACTGGATGTGTCCTCGTCGTTTCATCCCAGAAGTATGCGATCGAAGTTAACCCCCTCACTGCCCCAGCTCACTGCCCCAGCCTGTAAAATTTCCGGGCTGAAAGATGCAGGGCCGCGCCTGCAAACAGAATATTTTCCGGTCCTATAACATGTTTTCAATGCTGTGTGTTTTGATGAAAATCCTTTCACATGCCGGTGCAAAAAAAGGAGACAAAAAGGCTTACGGGTTTCAAATTTCGCCCTTTTATTGGTCGTTTTCAAATGACATCATGGCAGTGAAGGGGTCAAGATTGTTTCGTTTGTTCTGCGATTGGACTGTATTACACTGTCTGGGAATGGTGTTTGACTGCTACACGGCTGTGTATCACTAACATCTGATGCACGAGCGAGTTCACGATGGTTTCGGATTCTCTTGGCATCTGGAAAGTAAAAATTACTGTAGGCGACTCAGGTCTTTGTTGTTGTACATGTGTTACGTATTTCGAGCGTAAATTAACTCCCTTGTGTGTTGATTCAACTGGAAAGGGTTAAACAAGTGGACATCATTGGAAGCACTCCATATCTTTTATGTTCATTACAGTTATGGTTGCTGTAATCCGCTGATTATGGCACGGGAGTAGAATATCTGTAGACATTTATCATCAAAGGTTGATTTGTGCAATATTTGGCTGTAACTCTTTGTTCCTACTACTAACTACCATACCCCGAGACGATAGCAGACAGTCAGATGAGTTATCTAAATCTAACAGTAGTATTTCATCAGAAAACTTGCTCTGCTCTAGACAGTAGTTGTTTATGAGAAAACTTCATAAAAGGTTGGTAGCGGTAGTTCAAAACGCTTGATCAAAATGAGCTGACTTGATCAAAGTATGATAGAAGTTGTTCATCAAGAAGCTTGATCAAAACATGACAGCATTTGCTTATCAAAAAAGTCTGATCAAGACATGATTGTCTTTGTTCATCAAAAAGCTTGATCAAAACATGACAGCATTTGCTTATCAAAAAAGTCTGATCAAGACATGATTGTCTTTGTTCATCAAAAAGCTTGATCAAAACGTGACAGCATTTGCTTATCAAAAAAGTCTGATCAAGACATGATTGTCTTTGTTCATCAAGAAGCTTGATCAAAACTGACAGCATTTGCTTATCAAAAAAGTCTGATCAAACATGATTGTCTTTGTTCATCAAGAAGCTTGATCAAAACATGACAGCATTTGCTTATCAAAAAAGTCTGATCAAGACATGATTGTCTTTGTTCATCAAAAAGCTTGATCAAAACTGACAGCATTTGCTTATAAAAAAGTCTGATCAAAACTGATTGTCTTTGTTCATCAAAAAGCTTGATCAAAACTGACAGCATTTGCTTATCAAAAAAGTCTGATCAAAACGTGATTGTCTTTGTTCATCAAAAAGCTTGATCAAAACATGACAGCATTTGCTTCAAAAACAAAAACCTTGTTATCAAAAGTACAAACTATAAGCTCAAAAACCATTTACAAAGTAGACTAGTCAGACTGCATAAAGAGGCTGCAGACTTTTTTTTATAAAATACAACTTATTAACTACCATTTTTTGTGGGTGTGTTGCTGCGCCGCTTTTTGTGGGGGTGGGGTGGGGGGGGGGGGGTATTGTAGTTATTTGACTTTAGGGAGGGACACTAAAGAGAAAAAACACCTTTTGGTGGCATATAATAGAGAGCAGATTTCCTTCTGCGGTTCAGATGAGTTAATGTCGGAAAAGTGCAATTTCTCATATTCAGTGCTATTGAAACGTATTTAGTAACTCGATTTTGGAAGCAAACGCAGCAGGAACATTGTTTTGATTTCAGCTCTGGTATAACCGTCATGTTTGACTGGGCTTTACAAACCAATTTCCAATTCCGGGAGGCCCTAAACGGTAATATATATATATATATATATATATATATATATATATATATATATATATATATATATATATATCAAGGTAAAAGATAAGAAAGAAATAGGTCGTGAACAGGATCAAAATCCCAGGGTCTCTCCACACTATTGTTTCTCCGGCTGAGTGAAGGTCTATCAAAAGGAGGGTTCCGCGGTGATTCACCGGAAGAAATAAGGCCTGCTTTACAAAGGCGCCGCGTACTTGTCTGTATCACAGCCCCTTGTCATGGTGAATTCATTTGCAGTCAGTTGTAAACAGGTGGTAAACAGGCTTAAGATCCCCCAGGGTCTCTCCACACTATCGTTTCACTGGTAGAGTGAAGTTCCCTCAAAAGGAGGGGTCCGCGTGATTCACCGTAAGAAAAACCACCTGCTTTGCAAAGATGCCCTTTGTCTGTGTCGTAGCATCAGGCAGAATGAATTCACTTTCAAATGTAAACAGGTCGTAAACAGGCTCAAGATCCCCCAGGGTCTCTCCGCTCTATTGTTTCGTCGGTGGAGTGAAGTTCCCTCAAGAGTCCGCGGTGATTCACCGTAAGATCAACGACCTGTTTCACAAAGATGCCATCTCTCTGTATTGTTGGGCATCTGGCGTGGTGCTAAAATTCACTCCCGCTCCCACCCAGACAGTGAAACGGTATCTGTCCAGGGGTAAAATACCCGTCAAAAATAGAAGTGGCCCTAAAAATTAATAGGTGGATATTTGAACCACATGAAACCCACACCGTGTCCACCATCTGCTTGGTTACCAGCAACCCAAATCCACGCCTACCTACCTCCTTTTTTATTTTTTATTTGTATATATTGTAAGTGGACTAGGGAGCTACAGGTGAGAAAGTGTTTTGAAATATGGAGTGAAAAAGGAAACAAACAAACAAACAAACAACAACAACAACAAAATGGAACAACATGTACAATACGTTCATTTAATCCTTATTTCATGTTAAAAAAAAAAAAAAAAAATGCTCAGCCATTTGTGACACTCCCTAACAATCCGATTTTTTCTCAGCACTGGTCTGCACTAAAAAACTGTTCATATGGTGGATTTTCAAACTAAAAGTATTGGTTGAATCAGTTCGGGCAGTCTATCCAAGACGTTTATGCGTGGAACGTCTGGAGACCCCCATCCCCAACCCCACCCACAAAAAAGAAGAAGAAGAAGAAGAAAGTATTAACCATAATGTAAAGATGCAGGGTTGTTCCCCATATCAAATAGTAACCCACAGAATGAATCTGTTAATCATGTTTAAATAGGTATTGAGTAAAAACATTTTATTTTTTTAATGGAGATACCCTTAAAGACTGAATACACAGACAAAATCAGGAAAGAAGTTTCTGCAGCAGCTTGCTTTTGCAGCATTGTACCAATGAAACATGCTGACTATCCATAAGTTAAAGGAGTTTGGGTGAAAACAAATTATAACAATATCAACAACAATAATTACTTACTTTATGAAGCGCCTAAACACAAATTTCATAAGCTCTTAGCGCTGTATAAACTGGTTAATCAAGTGTAAAATTTCAAGACACACATTAATATATATTATAAATTAATTAAACTGACCTAAAACAGTTTTAAAATGGTAAATTGACTAGTTTCATATAGATTCATATTCACGGTTCATCGGTTTTTAAGGATTTTCCTTCAAAGAGTCCTGTAGAATACCGCGAATGAAGAATCTCCTCTGCTTAGAATCCTTAGCTAATAGCTGGAGTAGGCATAGACTTTAGAGCTGAGCTGAGAGAGAGAGAGAGAGAGGGGGGGGGATAGACATACAGACAGGCAGTTGGACAATCTTACATAGAGAGAACGAGAGGGGGGGGGGGGCAGAGACAGACTGACAACCAGAGCTCAGAGAGCTCAGAGAGAGAGAGAGAGAGAGAGAGAGAGAGCTCAGAGAAAGAGAGAGTAGGAAAAGTAGGACAATCTTAAAAAGAGAGAGAGAGGGGAGGGGGAGGGGGAAAGAGAGTTCAGAGACAGAGAATAAGACAAAGAGAAACAAAGACAAGAGTTGGACAATCTTACAATGAGAAAGAGGAGAGAGGGAGAGAAAAGGCAGAGGCAGAGTAAGGCAGCTATAGAGAGAAACAGACGCACAGATAAGTAATAGGACAATCTCAGAGAGAGAGAGAGAGAGAGAGAGAGAGAGAGAGAGAGAGAGAGTCTCTTGTCGAACCAGGATTTGGTTGGAATCTTGCTTTCCATTCTCTGTCTGCTACCAGGGAATCTGCCATTATAATTTCTGCCTTCTGTGTTCATTCCACTTCATTTCCCCCCGGTTCTCTTTAATCACGAAGTCCCATCGGTGGGGTGCAGCGGACACAGAAATTAAGGCAGTCTCTGTTTAGAACTCGGAGCTGAGCTATCAAAGGTTTTCTCTTAAAAGCCGGGAACTGATTCTCTCTAAAAAGACAGGAGCAGGTCAGGATAATCTACACAGCCTTGCGTGCTACGCCTTTCACCATCAGGAATTCTACTTTGTCATTTCAGCTTTTACATTTCATTCGGCTTTATTCTCTCCACTAAGTCCCCCCCCCACCCCCCCACCTCCCGCCTCCCGCCGCCACCCTCCGCCTTCCCACCCTCCCCAGCGCCCTGTCCTACCCATCTCAGATATAAAGTGTCGTGTAACGATCGAGAGACGACAACAATACAGTGCAATGTAGGCTCGCGCTGACTGCCAGACTGCACAGCAACTTTCGCCGCGGCTGGTTGTGATCGAGTGAAGGGATGTCTGCCTGTCAGGATCATGGCAGAATCAGTGAAGAAAAACACAGTTCCGTCAGAGGAGGAGTGTGTGTGTGTGTGTGTGTGTGTGTGTGTGTGTGTGTGTGTGTGTGTGTGTGGTAGATGGAGGGGGGGGGGGGAGAAAAAATGGCAGACTCAACGAGGAAGAGTAGAGCTGCAAGGGGGGTCCTTCAAAGACAGATTGGCTCCAGTGTTTCCTTCTCATGTTTCTTCCTCTTCGTCCTTCTCTTCTTCTTTTTTCTTGGGCCGAACTGCATCTGTTTGTTGTTGTTTTTTCTCGGGACACTCTTGTCACGTTCTTGACAAGCAGTCATTCGTTCTCCAAACAGCGTGGAACAAAGGAGCTTCCATGTGAGAATGTGTAACACGACTCTTTATGGTGCCTTGCCATAGTCGACATGTCACGTGAATCCCAGGCCGCTTGCACTAATTATTATTGGAATGGCAGCTGTGGAGAAAGAGCTGGGTTGACAGCACCCGTCAGGTTCAGTTGCAAGAAAACGATCGGCTGACAGTACTTTAATGGCTATATACGTAATTGGCATTGATTTCTCGGATGAGATTGGATTAACCGTTCATTGTGGGAGTGTCGCTTGATCTCGGGTCTATAGCAGACGAGCAATAAACACATGAATGTTTCGTGTGGTTTTTGTTGTTATTCTTGCTTTTTGTTTGTTGCTTGTTTTTATCTGCAGTTGCGTATTTT
>JABMCL010002295.1:740000-747500 GCA_018857735.1 Alviniconcha marisindica
CCCCCCCCCCAAAGAAGGGTGGAAATGCGGAGTGGGTTTTAGAAAGCGTAATGGATTCAGAGCGCCACCTTCCCTGCAGGCAGGGATGTGTCTGCGTCTATTTGCCCTTTCCCCAGCATCTTCTGTTGAGGCTGCGTGGTCAATTATCTGATAGCTGTTTATATCCCGATTTGTGCATCACTGTAGGCTACATGATAGTCTGTACTTAGTCTGTTCCCACTGCGTAGCCAGCTACCTCAGTGACACCGGTAATCGTACAGCGTGGTCAGTTAATCTGATAGCGGTAACCAAGTTGCATGGTCAGTTATCTGACTGTGCGAATCACATTGCATTGTCAGTTATCTGACTAAATCCCACAGCATGGTCAGTTAATCTGATAGCGGTAATCAATATGCACGGTCAGTTATCTGACAGTGCGAATCACATTGCCTGGTCAGTTATCTGAAAGAGGTAATTACATTGCATGGTCAGTTATCTGACAGTGCGAATCACATTGCCTGGTCAGTTATCTGAAAGAGGTAATTACATTGCATGGTCAGTTATCTGACAGTGCGAATCACATTGCCTGGTCAGTTATCTGAAAGAGGTAATTACATTGCATGGTCAGTTATCTGACTGTGCGAATCACATTGCATAGTCAGTTATCTGACACCGGTAATCGTACAGCATGGTCAGTTAATCTGATAGCGGTAATCAGTTTGCACGGTCAGTTATCTGACAGCGGTATTCACATTGCATGGTCAGTTATCTGACAGCGGTAATCACACTGCATGGTCAGTTACATGACAGCGGTAATCACATTGCATGGTCAGTTAGCTGACAGCGGTAATCCCACTGCATAGTCAGTTATCTCACAACATCAATCACGCTGCATGGTCAGTCATATAGGTAATCAGACTGCGTGGTCACTTAAATGTCAGCGGTAATCACACAACATGGTCAGCTATCTCACGGTTGTAATCACACTGCATGGTCAGGTATCTGACACGGTAATCACACTGCATGGTCAGGTATCTGACACGGTAATCACACAACATGGTCAGCTATCTCACGGTTGTAATCACACTGCATGGTCAGGTATCTGACACGGTAATCACACTGCAATGCCAGGCAGGCCTAACTGATGGCCGGAATCACACTGCGCCTTGCCTGTTCGGGTTACGTGCTCATTTGTTTCATAGCCGTTTCTGGTGTGTTTTTTGATTTTTCAATACACTGCATGCACGCCTTCTGTCCAGATCAGCAGCCTCCGTCTGCTGAAAGCCAGAGTAGTGAAAGGTTCCTTCTTTTAGAGTCGGTCAGAATGTTTTCCTGACTTTTGCATTCCTGGTTTAGGCAACGCCTCCCCCCCCCCCCCCTCCCCCGTCCCCTCCGACCTCTTCGAGCACGACAAGTAACGTCGTGAACACAGAGTGGGACCATGCTTTTGCATCTGACTTCGCCTTGATAGAGCCTTGGTGCTTTACTGCGCGTTAAGTATTGAGAGAGAGGAGAGAGGGGAGAGAGAGAGAGAGAGAGAGAGAGAGAGAGACTGTGTGTGTGTGTGTGGTGTGCGAGCAATACGCTATGATTACGTATTATTTGAGGTTTTATATATACATTTTGTAGACCTTGTAAAACGCGATGTGGTCACCCTTGTCAGTGAGCTACGGCGCTATAGAAATGACCGTCATCATTATTATTGTTATTATTATTTTCTTATTGTTGTTATTATTATTATTATTATTATTATTATTATGTTTATAATGTTGCACGTTCATGTACAGCATAGCTGTTTCTGCTTTTCTTAAAACCTCTTTCTCCCATTTGTCTCTTTCCTTCTTCTTCTCCTTCTTCTTTTCTCCCCGCATCACACTGCACAACAAGCAAAAACCGCGTCGGGTTTCGTAGCGACAATAGACCTCAAACGATCGCTTTCAGTTCAGCGAGCTAAATATTCATTTATTGTAATTGTCGCCATGTGGTTATAGTCAATTGCGTCGTTATACGTCGTTTGATTCGATTTGATGGCATGCATCGCCCAGTCGGGGGTTGCTGTCACGGCGATGCATCATCCGCTATTCAATAAACCTGGTCGAATTACGTTTCTTTAAGGAGCTTATTAAATCAGAACGTTTTTGTCTTTTGGCGTGGACTGTGCGCGCAGAGCTATGGGAGTGTACAGAGCTGTAGAAACCTGTCCTGGTTTTGCCGTCTGTGAAGACGTTGGACAGGTCTGGGCTCAAGGGTTTCGCTTTGTGAATAGATAATGATACTGTATGATCATCGTTGCCCACCTAACCCGCCCTTTTTTTTCCTGTGCGAATAGACAATGATGTGTAATCATGGTTGCCTTTTTTTTTTTGCTGTGTGAATAGACAATGATGTTTGCCCTTTTTCGCTGTGTGAATAGACAATGATGTATAATTATGGTTGCCCTCTTTTTTTCTTTTTTTGCTGTTTGTATAGACAATGATGTATAATCATGGTTGCCCTTTTTTTGCTGTGTGAATAGACAATGATGTATAATCATGGTTGCCCTTTTTCGCTGTGTGAATAGACAGTGATGTATAATCATGGTTGCCCTTTATTGCTGTGTGAATAGACAATGATGTATAATCATGGTTGCCCTTTTTTGGGGCCGTGTGAATAGATAATGATCTATAATCATGGTTGGCTTTTGTGTTGTGTGAATACATAATGATGCATAATCATGGTTGGCTTTTGTTTTGTGTGAAAAGACAATGATGCATGGTCATGGTTGGCTTTTGTGCAGTGTAAATAGACAGTGATGTATGATCATGATTGACTTTTGTGCTGTGTGACTAGACATTGATGTATGGTCATGGTTGGCTTTTCTTTTACTGTGTGAATAGACAGTGATGTATGATCATGGTTGCCTTATTTACTGTGGGAATAGACAGTGATGTATGATTGTGGTTGGCTTTTGTTTTGCTGTGTGAATAGACAATGATGTATGATCCTGGTTGACATTTGTGCTGTGCGAATAGACCACGAAGCTGTTGACACATCCACGCCCTTTTTTTCTTTTCTTTTCTTTTTCTTTGTGTGTGTGTGTGTGTGTGTGTGTGTGTGTGTGTGTGTGTGTGTGTGTGTGTGTGCAAATAGACGTTAAAGCTATACCATCACGTGCTAGACCATGTGTAGAGCTGCATGGTTATGGCCTTTGGTTTGGGGTTTTACCTTACAACAGTGAATACAGTTTTTGTGCGTGTGTTTTTAGAAGAAGTGCGTTTATATTGCACACTGATTCCACTTCTCGGTTCATTCATCTGCATTTCTTCCTACCGTCTCCCTACTTTTTCCTTGCTTTAGTTTTGAACGCAATTTCCCGTGTGGGCCGGCAGAATAAAACAGCCCCCCCCCACCCCCCCCACGCCACCCACCCCCATACTCCCACCCCCTCGACCTGTCAGGCCTCCCCTACCCCCACCCCCATCCTCCGATCCTCATCACTAGTGATTGATGTTGAAGCAAGTTCTCGTGTTGAGTGCCCGCAGAATGTAAATAGCCCGAAGACATGTGATTGTGTATCATAACAGTGAATCAGACCTACGCTTGTGGTTTAATAAATTGTCTCGCCTGAATTGAGTCTGTTCCGAAAACTGCCTCTCCTGAATTAAATCTGTGCAGAGAACATTGTTTGGGAATACTTGCACAGAAAATATTAACATAGCACTTCTGTCAGTTGTAATGAAGTGAAATGTGAATGTTGATATGCACTTGTTATTGACTCTTTTAGGACTGGCTGCGTTTGCTGTGTTGATCTTGTTTTGCCCAGAGGAATTTTTGTTCTTGTTTCCGATTCCTGTTTTGTCCAGAGGAATTTTTATTCTTGTTTTATTCTTGTTTCCGATTCCTGTTTTGTCCAGAGGAATTTTTATTCTTGTTTTATTCTTGTTTCCGATTCCTGTTTTGCCCAGAGGAATTTTGATTTTATGATCGGAACTGAGGTGACCCTCAGCGGTTGGCGGGGCGCTAGAAGCCAGCCACTAACTGACTGACTGACCCTGCTATTACCTCTGTGGAACCGCTGCCGAGCATTGAGGTCAAGCGAACCAAACAAAACGTCATTCAGACAGATCTTCCCAAGAGACGCATTTGGACTCTTTCGCTGCCCAAGTATTTGTGCTGCTGATGCAGTTCCAACAGAAAAAAGTATCGCAAGACAGGTTGCGTCAACCAGGAATGTTCATTGTCTAGAATTTTTCCGCTTCTCTTGGGCACGCATGAACATTGAGAATTGGGGCAGGACGTCCCGTGACGTCTTTCTGGCGGCTTGGGAAATCCCTCGCCCTGGACGTCATGTGATGCAAGAAGGGCGGGGAAGGGGTTAAGGTGGAGACTACGGTCACAAACGGAAGCTGACTGTTTTCTTTTGATTTCGCTCATGCGGTCTTTCCTGCTCTGCCTGGAGGCCTGGCCCAGTAATGTATTTGTGTGTTCATTTTCTAATTTGATGCTGATTCAGTCAGTCCCAGACCACGCCTCTCTGTCTGTCTGCTTGTCGTCCCTTCTTTCTCTCTCTCTCTCTCTCCCCCCCTCTCTCTCTCTCTCTCTCTCTCTCTCTCTCTCTCTCTCTCACACCACACACACACACACACACACACACACACACACACACACACACACACACACACACACACACTCACTCACTCACTCTGTCTCTCTCGCTTGCTCATACTTGTAACACACACACACACACACACACACACACACACACACACACACACACACACACACACACACACACCAAGCATACGCACGCACACACACACGCGCGCGCGCGCACTCACACACTCACTCACACACACACATACACACAACACACACAGACGCTCTCGCGCGCAGGCACACACAGAGCACGCGCGAACACACTCTGGCACCTACATGAGCGTGCACAGTCGGATGCACAGATTCCCATCTTGTCTCCACTTCTCCCCTCCTCCTCCCCCTCCCAGCCCAGCCCACCCTCTTTTTGACCCCCCCCCCCACCCCCCACCCCCACCACCACCACCACCTGCTCCTCCGACATACACACACACACGCGCGCGCGCATGCACACACACGCGCACGCACTCACTCACGCGCGCACACCACACACACACACACACGCGCGCGCATGCACACACACACACACACACGCGGCACACACACACACACACACACACACACACACACACACAGCACACACACACACACACACACACACACACACACACACACACACACACACCACACACACACACGCGCGCCACCACAACCACAACACAACACACAGCACACACACACACACACACACGCGCGCGCGCGCGCACACACACCACACACACAAACACACACACACACATTCTCTCTCTCTCTCTCTCTCTCTCTCTCTCTCTCTCTCTCTCTCTCTCTCTCTCCCTCACTCGCTCACACCCTTCCCTCCTTTTTCGGTTCCTCCTTCCAGCCTGTTTCGTGAGGTAGCCCTCTGTCGTGAACGTCAGTCAAGGTTATGTGAAGTTATTGATGTCATTCCTGCTGTTTGGACAGTTTGTCCTAATCAAGTTTACCCAAAGCTTTTTAACTGTCCAACGCAGGCCCTGCCGACAATTAAGTTACAACTGCAAATGGTTTGCCCGGGGGTCTCAGCCCCTACATTTAAGTTAGGGAAGGGAGTGTGTGATGGTGGTGGGGTGAGGGTGGTGGTGGTGAGGGAGTAAGGGGGGAGAGGCGCGGGTGGGTGGGGGGAGGGAGGGAGGGAGGGAGGGAGGGACCAGTGTCTGGGGCCCCTTATAACATAATTGTTGCTCTAATTAAAACGAATGAAGCTTCCTCCCGCTTTCTCGGCATTAAGGGGCTTTTTAAGACCGAGCCCCGCACGGAACGAAAGTCACACATTCACATATAGCGTGAAATTCGTTGATGTGTTTCCAACGAGCCCGCGTCTCCCAAGCCTTTATAAATCAGGAGGCTTTTAACCTAAGTTGTTTCCATTTCATTTCAAAGTACGAAACTTTTTTACGGGACTCCGCTCGCTGGTTTTCACAGTTTTCTGCGTTAGCCTCAGTGTCTGAAGACGTGTTGAAAACTTTCAGACAAAAGCAATGCTTTTATTCTTCATGGATGTTGGACTAAATTATTAAACAGGCTTTTTAACACATTAAACCTTTTATTGTTTTTCTTCCAGGAGTCATCTTTTTTTCTTTTACGTCTTTTTTTCTTTTCTTTTTCTTTTCTGCTACTTGTATTTTTATTTGTTCGTTTATGCTGAGTGTAATGGCGAATTAGGAAAAATCATAACGATGTGTGTACGTGCGTCGTGAAATGCGCGTGTCAAGTGTATGCGTGAGTTATGGCATTGTGATGAATGTAAGCTTTTCCTTAACTTCTCTCCACTTTGAACCTCTCTCGCGTTTCAAAACGACGTTTGTTTATGTGTGATTGCACTTTGCCAGTCAGCGGACTGCTGCGCAGGAGTGAAGAAACCAGTTTACAAAACAAACAAAACCGAATGTCAAAAATCCTGTTTAATTTGCGTTACGACATTGCAGATGGCCGAACGCTCAAATCTTACGATGTTTCTATGAATTGCCAGGCAGTTCTTGAGTTGAGATCGATATAATCTTTAGGGGCAGAATTGAGAAACGAGTAGTTGTAATGTGTTCAGGAAAAAGGAAAAACACATTAGATGTTATTATGAAGCTGTATTGCTGTTTCAAAAATCGCTCTTTTTATTTTTTACGAATGTTTTATGTTTCGTTTGTCTTGTTATTTGAAGGGCATGATAAGGGATAACAACTCGCGCTGGGTCAATGTGCTCTGCAAACCTTTTGCTCTTTGCATTCACACTGATAAAACTTTCCACGTTTCTAACTTACTAGTCTGAAACAGAACGAGGCTCCGAGCGCTCGTGCAGAATCAACACACAAGGGAGTTAATTAGCGCTCGAAAGACGTCACACAAGTACAACGACAAAGACCTGAGTCGCCTACGGTAACTCTCACCTGGCATGCGTGTAAAACAAGGTACATAAACTCCACCAGAGGTACATCCAGTTTATGTACCTTGTATTTACACGTATGCCAGGTGCGAGTTAATACCGTAAGTGGCTCAGGTCTTTGTTGTGGTATATCTGTTATGTATTTCGAGCGCTAATTAACTCCCTTGTGTGTTGATTCTAACTTACTACGTTAATTTAAAAAAAAAAGTGTGTGTGTGTGTGTGTGGGGGGGGGGGGGGGGGGATCTTTTTCTAGTTAACTGGACCGATTTGATATTGCATAATTAGCTTTTAGCTTTGGAGGACGTACCAGCTAAAAGGCTTAATTGACTGGACGATACGTTGAGAGATGGTCGAACTGATTGAGCGAGGCAGACAGTCGGACAGTCCATCCACCGACTGACTATAATTCTATGATAATTCATATACTATGGACCTGCCAGGTTTTCCGTTCCGTGCTGCAGTCTTCATCCATCTCAAGTCTCCGTTTGCTGCTCGTTTTAAGTTGTGTGTAAA
>JABMCL010002295.1:752500-765000 GCA_018857735.1 Alviniconcha marisindica
TGTGAAGTCTAGCGATGACTGCTTTGATCTGTCTTGGCGGCATCAAAGATTGTAAATGTATTTATAATCTTTGGCGGCAGCGCCGCAGACAAATGTATCGTTTTCTGCGAGGCATTATGCGGAACTCGGATACACACCAGTCAGAGAGATGAGAGGGGTGGAAATTACATCGAGATCGTGTGTGACGTGTTTTCTTCGTCTTGGGTGACGATAAAAAACGCAACCAGGAGGCTGTCTGGTATGTGACCACTCTACAAAACGTAAAACACACACACACACACACACACGCAGACACACACACGCACACACACCACACACACACACACACACACACACACACACACACACACACACAACCACACAACACACACACACACACACACACACACACACACACACACACACCACACACACACACACACACACACACCTCTCTCTCTCTCTCTCCACACACGCACGCACGCACGACACACACACACACACACACACACACACACACACACACACACACACACACACACACACACACACACACACGCACGCTAAAATGTAAATATCTTTGTTACAGTTTCCTTTCATGTTCGCCTTGTTATCGACAAAGTTGATATTTTTGATGTCATTTATGTAAGATTCGGGCCGTACTCATATAAGTAACTTTTCTTGTCGCACGGCCCAACTGTTCTGTTGTTAATGCATTGTTACAACTAAAAGAAATGTTGTTTTTAAACCAAACGTAAAACAGGAGACGGCGGTCATGGTTCAGGAGCTGTGTGAGAGTCGAGGTGGACGTCCTGGACTGTTCGTCCTAACGAGCCTTCTGGTTTCCGTGGACGTAAAGATTTATTGCACCGTGCTTCGGCATTGGTCACAACTTGTCCCTAATATGTCAACTGACATCTGAGGACATAAAGCATCACTTCATCATCATCATCAGGAGACGGCGGTCGGAGGTGGCGACGGGTCACGGCACAAGGAATGGGAGGAGGACGCAGTGGAGGAGGCAGGTTTTTTACAGGTGATTTTTGCGACGGAGTTTTGTCTTGATTTCTACTGTAGGCTTTTGCTGCCGTGTGTGGGTCACAGAATTCCGCTTCGACCTCGGATGAAGGGGCGCAGCAACTAGATGTGTGTGTGTGTGTGTGTGTGTGTGTGTGTGCGTGTGCGTGCTTGCGTGCGTGCGTGTGTGCGTGTGCGTGCGTGCGTGTGTGCGTGCGTGCGTGCGTGCGTGCGTTAGCCTATTGTTTTTCTTTTGAACTTGAACCTGCTGTTCCTGGCAGAATCCGGGTAGCTGCATCCTGTAATTGCGATCGAATCCATTCTGTCATACAGTATTAACAATGGGGGGAAGGGGAGAAAAAAAGAAAAGAAAAAAAAGGAAATAGTTACTTTGTTGTTGTTTTCTCTCTGTCTCTCTGTCTCTCTGTCTCGTCTGTGTCTGTCTGTCTCTTTCTTTTTTTCTTTTCTATGGCTACACTCTTCTCTGGCCTTGAAGCAGCCACGTAGCTGAGCCATGGCTACCTGATGCCCCAGTCCCTGGGTATCATGATAATCATTTGTCTTCATTTTCAACGCCGACTAGCGGCATCAATAAATGAAGGTGCTAGGCCGGCGCGAGCGGCACTGGTCGCGGCACTGAATGAGATCATATTTCCTGTTCCGCTGTTTCTCGTCACGCTCCATGACCTGCGCACACCTAGCCCGGTAAGGCACTTCCGCCTCTCCTTCGTCGTTTCCTCCCCCTGCTCGAATAATCGCCCTTCCCCAGGGGAGAGCACTCTCAGGAAAGGAAGCGATTGCTCCCCGGGGCCGACGGAAGGGCTTTGTGTTGGCACTATTAACCGCCATCCCTAATGTGATTAGTCGTGAAAAATTCATAGGATAAATTGATTATCGCATTGTAATTTTCCCCCGCTAATCGCCCGAGTGAGGAAAGAACCAATCTGATTGCAAACCAACATCGGACCCACCGCCATTCAAAATAAATAGGTTGAGAAGTGCGGCCATTATCACGCACAAAACGCGCGCGTGCTCACGTAACACAGCCAGCGCAGATGCAGAGAGAGAGAGAGAGAGAGAGAGAGAGAAGGGGGGATAGACGGAAGTGTGTGTGGTGGGGGGGGGGGGAGTAAATGAGGAGAGAGAGCGGGCAGGGTGGGGGGGCTTCTCTCTCTCTCTCTGCCCTGTTAAAAAAGGATCTGCTCGCTTTCAAAATTAAAATGTTATTAATTCATGGGGGCTGATTGCTGCCGTTTTAACCCTCGATTTCCTCCTTTCATCGCTGAGGGTCTCTGGCGGATTGACTGCGTGATTATAATAATTGCAGTAAGTGATCACAATTGACCGCATGCAGCAATCTGGAAATTCTGCGTTGTGTTGTTGCCGTTAATTCATCCTTGGTGGGCAAACGATCTCTACATCCGCTCGGATATTGGGATCGATTCCATGGATAATATGGCGTTATGGTCCGGAAACTTACTAACTGATTTCCCCCAGCCTCCCTGCTACAAAATGCATCAAGCAACAAATGCACCGTGGCCTGGGCCCAAGTGTGTTATTCCTGTTGCATTATCAGATTTAGACGAGACTTTTAATGAGATTGCCGTGCATCTGGATAAAGTTTTGAGAGGTGGTCAAGAATTTCAGCGAGTCCACATTATGTTGTTGTACTTGAGATTGCCGTGCTTCTGGATAAAGTTTGAAAGATGGCCAAGAATTTCAACGAGTCCCGCTTATTTTACTCTGCTTACCTACCTCTGTCTCTATCCCCTCTTCTGCGTGTATCAGAGTGATATGAGTGCTGCTTTTCAGTGACATTCTGAGAGCATAAGAGATCCAGGCAAGAGGTGACGGAAGGGGTGGGGCGAGAAGAGAGACTCAGTTTGTTGCTGTTGTTGTTGAGAATATTGATAATTTATTAATTGTAAGCGTATTTGAGTGGGCGAGTGGAGATTGACTGATGCGCACATGTGTGTGTGTGTGTGTGTGTGTGTGTGTGTGTGTGTGTGTGTGTGTGTGTGTGTGTGTGTGTGTGTGTGTGTGTGTGTGTGTGTGTGTGTGTGTGTGTGTTGTGATAGACGGGACGTTCCATGGATATTTCCATCCTTTCATCATAAATAAATCAGAAAATGTGCAGTCAGCTTAAGTGAAGCTATGTTAGGACAGGGTAGAGCTGCTCTTGCAGCTGGTGTATTATAGTCTACCGATGCAATTATAAGCGACCAGAGTTGTCCCGCAATGGAGTATTGATACAGTGATGAAATACAAGATCCTGTACCGTGTCCCCTCCATCCAAGTTCTATGCCAGCTTCGTCCACCTTCCAGCCTCTACCACGGCGAAAGGATTTCTCTACCCTTCTGTTCTTACCTTCATCCCAACGCCGGTCTTGTCCCAGCCACCACAATCACCATACAGCCCTGACTTCTATTGAGTACTGACGCAGTGATAAAATACAAGTTCCTCTACCGTGAAGTAAGTAAACCATGAGGCTTATTAGGGACGGGGAGAAGGGGGGGGGGGGGGTATGGAGGTGGGGGGAAGAGGGAGATTATATACCTATCGCTACACTGTCACCACCAGAATGATTCCTGCATTAAGATGGGCAGCGATGAGAGCCATTTAATGTTTCCAGTAGGAAGTGATGAACAAAGTCACAAGACAGTGTCCACAAACGACAACCTTTCTGAAGAGAAAGGAGAGCCGAAGCGGTATCGAACCGAGGTCCTTCCGCTTACCAGCCTAACGCCTTACCGCTAGGCCAAACCGGCTCACCTTTTACCGTGTTCCCTCCATCCCAATTGTATGCCCCCTTCATCTCCCTTCCAGCCTCTTCCCCGACGAAATGATTCCCCTCCCTTCCTTTTCTTACCTTGTTCGAGTTCACTGTTGCTTTACGTCCATTGAGACCGTACGGACTATTAGGCACGGGGAGCCCAGGACGGCCATCTCGACTTTCACGCAGCTCCCGAGCTCTGACATTTTTCTTACCTTCATCCTAACGCCGGTTTTGTCCCAACCTCCGTAATCACCATACAGCACCGGGTTCTATCCCTTCCTCATGTCCATCGTCTCCCCGCCTTCATCCTTTATTCGCAGCTTTATCACGTGCCGTGTCTCCCTGCATCGGCGCTGCGGTGTTTTGGCCTTGTGTTGAGTGAGTTTAGCGGCGTTGTACTGAGTTGTTTCACGCTTGCGCGCTTGACTATTCTGACGGATTTATCGCTCTACCAACTGGGAATACTCGTTAAACCCAGTGATTTTTTTCTACATCAAATGAGAGAGGGGGGGGGGGGGGGGGGGTATATGTATGAGAGTGTATAATTATAGGGGTGGGTAGAATGAAAGTGTGGGTAATAGCTAAAATAAATATGTCGTTAAGATGAGGGGGGTGGGTTATTAGAATATATATAGGGTTGGGTGAATGAAAGTTTGTGTGATAGCTAAATTAAGTTTGCCAGAAAGTAAGCGAGAGTTTCTATACAATATCTTGTGAGTATCATCGTGCGAGTATACGACATTTAGGGTGTATAAATGTGTTAGCATATGCGGGTATATGTAGTCCTGTGAGTATGAGATATAGATCAAGTGAAACTAATTTTATGTATGGATACAGACACAAATGTCTATATGTTTGTTTGCTGACTGCAAATTAGGTTGGTTACGTTTTTTGTTTTGTTTTGAACATAAATTTTTATTGGTGCAGTTTGCTGATACATACTGTTAGCATGATAATAATTGTAAGATCAATCTAATATCACTTATGTGAAAAGACTTTAAATCAAAAAGGAAGAAGAAAACGAAGAAGGAAATCGTTGAATCCTTTATTGAAGGCAGTTCTTTACTCAGTGTCACGGGTCAGAAATCGGGTGAATCCGACCCAAACCAGCCGGCGTACCACGATTTGCTTGCGCTCGTTTCTCCTACACACATTAAATAATTCCATCGTTTTATCTACACATGAAGTAATTCCATCGTTTTTGTCTACACGTGAAGTAATTCCATCGTTTTGCCTACACCTGAAGTAATTCTATCGTTTTGCCTACACATGGAGTAATTTCATCGTTTTTTCCTACACGTGAAGTAATTCCAGCACGTGAGGACGGCATGGCTGACTGGTTGATACCGTTCGGTCGTTGGAATCAAAGGTTTTAAGTTGGTTCAACTTCTCATTTTAGCCTGTGGGCAGCGCGGTTTAGCAACACACACACACACACACACACGCACGCACGCACGCACGCACGCACGCACGCACGCACGCGCGCACACACACACACACACACACACACACACACACACACATACACACACACACACGCGCGCGCGCGCGCGCGTACATCTCTCTCTCTCTGATGCCTGTAGTTTTATATTTACTCATCAGAGCTTAGCAAGGACTAGTTAGACAGGTTTTTGACTAAACCTAGACTACTATCCTTATCAAATTACATTTTCGAGTTCGAGTTCTCTCTCTGTGTGCCTCCTTTCGTATGGTGTCCAACTTCAACATTATGAAGAAAACTCCGACACTTTAGTGCACGCCGGGTTATTTTGGTGTTTCCATAATCCACCGAACTCTGACATGGACTACAGGATCTTTAACGTGCGTATGTGATTTTGTTGTTGTTGCATGTGTATACACACGGGGGACTTTCGGTTTACTGTCTCATCCAAAGGACTTTTGTAGAGTCTGCACAGAATTGACTCGGGAGAAATCAGAGGGCGGGCGCAAAGCCGAGCACGTAACAGTCACCCGTCCATTTGGTGACCACGCTCGATTATGCTTAACTTTGGCTTTCGAGAATGAATGCTTTTACTCTGCGCCATTGTTCAGTGTTGCTTTACGTCCACAGAGACCATAAAGACCATGAGGGATGGGGAGCCCAGGACGGCCACCTCGA
The DNA here is from genome assembly GCA_018857735.1 of Alviniconcha marisindica. Classification (NCBI taxonomy): domain Eukaryota; kingdom Metazoa; phylum Mollusca; class Gastropoda; family Provannidae; genus Alviniconcha; species Alviniconcha marisindica. Next base: position 758,393 of record JABMCL010002295.1, read on the forward strand.
CTTTCACACAGCTCCTGAGCTCTGAGCGCCACTGTAAACTTGGTGCTTAATGTCCACCGAAATCATAAGGCTTATTAGGGGCGGGGAGAAGGAGGGGAATGTAGTATGGACGTGTGGGAAAGGGGAGATTATAAATTATACCTATCGCTACACTGTCACCACCAGAATGACTCCTGCATCAAGATGGCAGGCGATAAGAGCTATTCTAATGTTTCATTAATAATTACTGTGAGGGACAAAGTCACAAGAGCGTCCACAAACCACAACTTTTTTTGACGAGAAAGGAGAGCCGAAGCGGAATTGACGGACTACAGGATCTTTAACGTGCGTATGTATTTTTTGTTGTTGTTGCATGTATATACACACGGGGGACCTCGGCTTACTGTCTCACAGCGCCACTGATTTTCCAAGCTGTTTTATAACAGCAGCAACTGCCGGGCAACAACATGTCCACCCCACCGTGCCGTTACGAATTAAGGCACACGTACGTACAACACAAGATTGTCCTCTGGTCGCGTCAGTGAGACGTTCCCGAGTATCGCGTGTAGCCTACGTGTATATCAGATTCCAAGCACTGGTTTACGACATCCTTACGACATCCTTCCTCCGACCACTGCCGTAGTTGATCACGCTATAGGTCTCGAAAAACTGTCAGCTAACGAACAGTTTTTTTCGATGATGCTCAAACGGCAGTAAGTCTGCAACAGACAGCTCAAATTAAAGTAAGTAAACATGGTGCTTAACGTCCACAGAAACCGTACGGCTTATTAGGGACGGGTAATACAACTCAAATTATATCAGACGTTTCTTTTATAGCTGATCACGTTGCTTACACCACCACAAATAAAACCAAAATCGTTTGAATCGAGAGGGAACATAGTTCAGGAGCTGTGTGAGAGTCGAGGTGGCCGTCCTGGACTGTCCGTCCTAACGAGCCTTCTGGTTTCCGTGGACGTAAAGATTTATTGCACCGTGCTTCGGCATTGGTCACAACTTGTCCCTAATATGTCAACTGACATCTGAGGACATAAAGCATCACTTCATCATCATCGAGAGGGAACTTTTTTTCTTTTCTTTTTTTCCCGGGGCGGGTGGGTGCTTTACGTGGGTGCTTGGGCGCAGTTTTATTAGTACCCACATTTTTCGGAGGACGCTGATCGCGTCGGTGGACAGCTGCGCTGAAATAAAGAGTGACGCTACAGTGGTGTAATCATATTCTGGCAGAGTTTGGAGGAAGGTGCCGGAAAGCGATGCTCGGAGTGTGCGTATATATATATAATCAGTCAAGCCGACCGGGCAGGCCTTGAAAAAGCCCCAAGATGGGCGAAAATGTGGAGTAAAAAGTTTCCAATACAAGACGTGCTTGGACTTTGATATATTCTCTCTGTCTCTGTCTCTCTGTCTGTCTGTCTGTCTTTCTCTTTCTCTCTGTCTCTGTCTGTCTGTCTGTCTGTCTGTCTGTCTGTCTGTCTGTCTGTCTGTCTGTCTGTCTCTCTCTCTCTCTCTCTCTCTCTCTCTCTCTCTCTCTCTCTCTCTATATATATATATATATATATAAATATATATAAATATATAGGCTGGCTAGATGACTGCATGCGCGGCCACCCCATCAGTCGTCAGCCAGCAGTGTCCCTGGCACCGAGCCGCGCCCCGCCGTCCCCATGGACGGCCGTGACAGCGAGACGTGGGCAGGACAAGGTATGCAGGGACAGGCCGCTGGGGACCGCCCGGGCCGGGGCCGGGGCCCGCCTGCGCGGCGAGGTATATATGCACGGCCATGCACGGCCATGCGCGCCCGTCGGCCGCCCGCGACCCGGGGCCTGACCGCGGCCAATATCAAAGTTCATCGGATTCAATTATCCATTGTTTGATTTGATGTAGTTGTCTTCAATTAGATTAAAGTCGGGGCTGGCGCGCGCTGGAAATTGGGTTAGGCGATGCATGTCGTTTGTCCGCGTTCTGTCCAATCGGCTCCAGGCCCTGTCGGTGGTGCGGGACTGTTGCCAGCGTCCCCTGGCGGTGGCCCGTACAAACAATATCGGGTTACCGTCCCTTGCGCTAATAGGCTTTGCGATCTCTATACAAATTACACGGCTGTAATGCAATTTGCATTCTTTGCATTTAATAAATTAGTATGTAAGCTGGCAGTCGGGCCCAAGACGGCTGGGGAATTCCATGCAAACGAAGCTCCGGCCCGACTACGTTATGGAGCCGGCAGCCGCATTAAAATCTCGTTAAAATAATGCGATGCGTGTATTAGATTAGATGGAATCCACAAACAAAACGACCCTGACTGATAATTCCTTTGTGGTCATTAGGTTAGAGGGCAGGCGAAGCTCACCTCGGGGCTCCCAGAAACAACTCCCGCCCGCCCCCCTCTCTCCCCTCGTGCACACATCCCCCGCCCCCCCCCCCGTCCCCCCCCCCCGTCCCCCCCCCCCCTCATCCACACACACGTCCAGTACCATCCTTGTCATTCTGCAAAACTTCCGAATCCAATTTAGGCTTGGGCGTCAATGCAATGGCTTTTGTTGTTGTCGTCGCTGTTGTTGCTGTTGTTTTGTTTTGTTTTTGCCTCAGAAAGAACGAGTGAGGCTTTAATTTTCTCTCCTCCTCTAAAACACGATGTTTAACCCAGGGACGGGTGAAATTTTGCGTCTGCGACTATTCTCGTGCTTATGAGCACAGGATTGTATGCAAATTCAGTGACTACCCTGCCATTCGGGCAGCTGCACGCCATCTTCATGGGTTTGCCTTTGCCGCATGACATAGATGACCGACCATTGTCAAAGTCACCCTGACATGCGGAATCGAAGGCAACAGCTGTTACGTTATCCCTGTGCTCTTGTGGCTAATGTGTGTCATGATAATTGACCCAGTGTGACACTGCTTCACCAAAGGAGTGTCGTGTGAATGACAAAAACCTTACCCAATAGGGCATAGCGATTGGTGTGACGCCACCAACACAGTTTCGTGTGAATGGAGTGTCGTGTGAATAATTATAGAGTCGTGTGAATATAGGGTCGTGTGAATTACATTAATCTAGTGGGACTTAGCGCCTGGTGTGATTCGCCAATAGAGTCTGTGAAGGACAAAAGTCTCACCCAGTGGGGCGTAGCGTCTGGTGTGACTTCTCCAAAAGAGTGTCGTGTGAACGACAAAAACAGTACCCAGTGGGGCGTAGCGAGTGGTGTGATTCCACCAAAAGAGTGTCGTGTGAATGGTGTGTCGTGTGAATGACAGTGGGGAGTAGCGTCTGGTGTGACTTCACCAACACAGTGTCGTGGGAATGGAGTATCGTGGTGTAAGAAAGTAGGGTCGTGTGAATGACATTAACCTAACGTGGTGGGGCTTTAGCGACTGGTTCGATTTCGCCAATGAAGAGTCGTGTGAATGACAAAAAACTCACCGAGAGGAGCGCAGCGGCCGAGGAGACTTAATTAATTAATTAATTCACCAAAAAAGTGCCGTGTGAAGCCCTAGTGTGGGTCACGAGGAGCTGTAACTCATGTGAGCCCCCCCTCCCCCAACTCGCCCCCCCCCCCCCACCCATCCCTGATATTATCCTTTAGTTTGGGCGTTAAAGAACGGAATCGCTGATCTCAGCACAGGGAGTTTCACGGGAAGCGTAGGAGTATAGACACTGTTGCCCTAGATTCCTTCCCTCTACCCTCTTGTTCGTTTTGATTCTCATTAGACCACAAACCTGTGAGTTCACCTTTGGCTTGGGATGAAATCGACGTAAAACTACTCCTCTTTTACGACAGAAAGAGTGAGTGACTGAAGACGCCAGACTGTGTGTGCGAAAAGCCCAGGAGCAGGCATGAAGTGGGGCGTGAACCATTTCCTAAACCCCTCGACCTTTCCCTCCTGTCCTGATTCAACCCCGGCCAGTCCTTGTCCATCCGCCTTTCCGTGGAATCTTCTTCCTCTTCTTCGGCGTTCCAGGATCTTTCACCAGACGTCTAGCTTGGCGGCTTTAATGAACCTGGTTGTCTGCAAGAGGTCCCCTTCGGATCCCTAGAGCTTTTCTGCAAGCGTGGCATCCTTGGGGAAACGTTGTGTCCGAACTTTGAGTCGTAATGGGCAGAACCAAAGAGCATTCTCTGGGCTTTGTGGGCCTGTCTGGGCAGGCAGGCGGGCAGTCGGCAGTAACCAGTCTGCAGTCGTCCATAGAATCAGTTTTGCCGCAGAAGTCAGCGCAGAGGCCACACTCCGTTGTAGTGCGAGCAGTTTATTGGCAGAGCTCAGGAGCTGCGTGGAAGTCGAGGTGGCCGTCTTGGGCTCCCCGTCCCTTATAAGCAACACTGAACTGAGCTGGACAGCTCATTGCAGTTAGGGGTATATTTTGCTGGAAAAACAGCAAGCAGCATCTAGGCATTTAGTATATATATATATCTGGACACTCCGGACTGGTGTCACGTCCCACCACCAAGCCCTGATATAACCCTATGTGGTTGACAGGGCTCAAAGCACCAACTAACTAACCAACCAACCAACCAACCAACCACCATCGAGAACAAGCGATGACGTGATCATGAGGGCGAGGGTGTAAGGTGAAGCACGGGAGTATAGTAAGGACTGGAAAACGAAATAGAACAGCTCTAGAGAAATGTACTCACCTATACGACGACACATACAGAACAATTAAAAACACAAGCGCTTTCGACACATAGTCTTCGTCTGGTGTAAGAAGAGAGATAGAAAATAATAAAAGCAGAACTAAGTAAAGAAGAAGATAGACAAGGAGTTGAAGTAAAACAATGTTAAGGATCTAAATAAACATTAGACTGCAAAACGAGTGAACAAGCACGACTCTGCGGTAGCGGGGAGTCAGTTAAGACACGATTTAATCCAAACATGCAAATACAGAGTTGGTCTTATGAAGACTTATAAGACCGCCGAAACACGAAGTGGTTTGTTCCAAAAGGCAAAGTATAGCCAGTGCCAAAGGACATATTTGCAAGTGCAAAGTGTTAGCAAACGACAAAGTGGATTTCCCCAAAGGACACTGGAGTTAGCGACAAAGAGCAATTGTGTGTGTGTGTGTGTGTGTGTGTGTGTGTGTGTGTGTGTGTGTGTGTGTGTGTGTGTGTGTGTGTGTGAGAGAGAGAGAGAGAGAGAGAGAGAGAGAGAGAGAGAGAGAGAGAGAGAGAGAGAGGTGTGTGTGTGTGTGTGTGTGAGAGAGAGAGAGAGAGAGAGAGAGAGAGAGAGAGAGAGAGAGAGAGTGTGTGTGTGTGTGTGTGAGTGTTGTGTGTTGTGTGTGTGTGTGTGTTGTGTGTGTGTGTGTGTGTAGGAGAGAGAGAGAGAGAGAGAGAGAGAGAGAGAGAGAGAGAGAGAGAGAGAGTGTGGTGTGGTGGTGGTGTGTGTGTGCGTGTGCGCCTCTGTGTATTCGCAAAGGGCAAAGTATTGCCAAAACACGGACAAAGTAGCTTGCATTAAACACAAAGCAACTTGTGCAAAAGCCGCACACAGTATCATGATCCTGGTCCCCGGCGCCCAGTCAGCCTTGCCCTGGGCTGAGTGTATCTACTACATCAGGAGGGAGTCGTTGGGGAAAGTTCACAGTATTCCCCAGAAAGCGTTCTCAGCCGGATGAGACCCTGAATGCGGTCAACTGGAAGACGTCACTGCCGAGACACCACTCCAAACAACTGCCCGAGACCGAAAACGACAACACTGAATCTGTCGCGTAGTAAACCACTTGAAAAGATCAGGTTCCCTGTGGCGTGAGTGAGCGAGGCATCGAATCCCGGACTCCGTCGAGTCCGAGTGAGGCAGCGAAGGAAGACGTCGGTCCCCAGTCAGTCAGTCGTGCCATGTTGGCCACGTCATCGTCCCCGTTGTCGCAGGCGCTGCTGCCGGCACTCCCGAGAAGATGGGAAGGGCAGTCAAGCAGTTGTGTCCCTTTGTACAAAGGTGGCGCTGCAGTCACCCAGGCCTGCCCCGGAGGGACCGCCCTTTGATCAAATCACGTGCATTAGCCGCGAGAAATTCCGTTAGAGTCTGCGTAGACTTAGCGCATGCATTATTTATCCGGGCAGCCATGCTGTTTTTGCCTCTCGGAGCGGCAGATAAGGCCAGCCAAGAGGCGATAATGGCGGGGGGAGCGGTGCAAAGTCAGTTATCGCCCCTAACCCAGCTAAATGGGCGCAGAGAGGAGTAGCCAGGGCGGCCAGGTTAAAACATTCTGACACTCGCGGCTCCCTCCGAGGGATAAACTCTCCCCAAGAACGTTCCGCTAATGACTTTATGGCTAAGGTTCCCTCTCCTTAGCTCCCCGCAAATAAGCCTTAAGCTGGGAACCAGGACGATAAGTTGATTCGCTTTATATTAGATTCATTAAACTTTCATCTCCCAAACACTTCAATATGGAAGGGATTGGACGCGAGGACTCCCGGGGACCGCAGCTTGAGCGCCTAAAATTTGCCCTAACGTTGGAAACCAAGATAAGGGGAGCGGAGTCCAGATTAGCTCTGTCCCAAGGGAGATCAGTGACGATCTCTATCACAGGGGAGATCACTTTAATCAATAATTCCGTCACTTCCTGTGCGTCCTCACTTGCCTCCGTGTGAAGACAGGCTCTTTTTGTGTCGAGCAAAAGTCAC
>JABMCL010002295.1:767500-810000 GCA_018857735.1 Alviniconcha marisindica
TACTGTTATCGTCTGAGGAGCCGTAGTTGTTTGTCGTGTTTAGTCAAATATGCGTCTATGGGGTAATACAAATAACAATACTGACGATCATTTGTAAAGTGCAAATTCCTACAAAAAACAACTACCCCCCCAAAAAAAACAAAAAAATAAATAAATACTTTGAGCGCTTTACAAAAACCACAATGGAACACGTGCAAAAATCTAAGAAGATACATGTATTGAGTCACACACACACACACACACACACACAACACACACACACACACACACACACACACACACACATCATTCGTGGTGACAGTGAATTCCAGACAGAAGGGCTTGAAAGAGAGAAGGCACGATCACCTTTCGTCGTGCACTTAGTAAATTTTATAGAGTGCAAGTTTTAAAAGTCTGGTGTCAGCACTGGAGCGAGGAGATCGAGAAGGAGAGGACAAATGCAGGATATCAGAGAAATAAGCGAGAGTAGAGGAATTACTGGCATATGTATGTATCATTGGCTCCGTTGTGATTCGAAAACATTTTTCATAGTCCACACAGACTTGGGTTACTGAATGTTTAAAATCCAGTCCATTGCAAAGATCGTACGTTTCATTGAGAAACATAATTCACCAAAACACATAACTACAAGTCACTGTTGACAGTCACCGCGTGTTCGAAAGGAACTGGTATAAGACGAAGTTGGATAAACAGTTGAGACAGAAACTGGAAAGGCAAAAAGTACCTGGCAGATAGGAAACTCAATCAAAACTATATCTTCTGACCTGCTCCCGGATTACCAGAGCCCTTTGTGGGTCTGGGTTCTGAGCCAACGGGGACCTTATTCTCTGCATCCACAGTACCCCATCCTGGGATCTACATAGACGCACAGTCCCATTCCACTATCGGGGCAATTCACCAAGGCGCCACACCACGTAATAATAATAATAATGTATCATGCGCTCATCAGTTGGGGCGGAAATACTGTGAGAAAAGGAAGGCTTTCAGTTTGGCCTTAAAAGATGACAGGGTTGAGCAGTGTCTAATGTCTTGTGGGAATGAATTTCAAATGTGGGGTCCAAAGCAAGAGAAAGTACGAAAGCCATGAGTCTTGCGTTTGTATTGCTGGATTTTCAGCACGCGGGTGTCAGAAGAAGAGCGTAGTGCACGAGACGGAGTGCAGACATGTAGCAGTTCAGAGAGGTAAGCAGGACCAGAACCATTTAGAGCACTGAGACACATACAGGCGACTTTATATTTAATCATCCCTTGCTTTAGTTACTTTGTATTATGCGTCAATTTTAACCCGTAGCCGGCACTTTTCAGTCCGGTTCACCGGCCAGGACGTGTCGCCGTCTTCATGAGACTGGCCCAACTCGAGATATTTAATGTTTCATCTTTTTATTTGCTGGTCTTTTTCGTGTGGAGCAACTCTCTCTGTAGCTGTTGTTATTATTGTTTCGTTGTTGTAGGTGTGGTTTTTGTTGTTGTTATTGGGGGGATGTCAGGGAGAGGAGGGGCATAATGTACAATTTTGTCAACAACAAAAAAAGCGTTGTTTTGTGCCGGGTTTGGATACAGTCTGTTTAGGCTGAGTTACAGTTACAAAGTTGGAGAGCTCTTGTGTATTCAGTTTAATGTGTGTGTGTGTTTTTGAGAGAGAGAGAGAGAGAGAGAGAGAGAGAGAGAGAGAGAGAGAGAGAGATCATAACTACATACACGTATGCACGCATACACACACACTGTCCATCAACACCAACAAAGACATCCACTATTGACATGTTTTGGGTTTATTATGTTTGTTGTAGAAAGCATGTCAATGAATAGTAACATGTGAAGCTGTTCCCGGCCACAGTGTATTTGTATTCATAATATCTGAAGGTTAACAAAATATCCAGCATCGCATGTACACACAAACACCCACTCCTCTACAAGTAAATAGCACACAGCTCGTGGGCAACTCTGGGAATGCTTTGCCACAAAGTACTACCCTTTAAGGACTTTGTCACAACAATCTACCAGCGTACAAACCTGTAGTAAACGTACAATGCAGAAGCATAAATTACGGAATGATTACATGCACTGCAGCTTTGCTGGAAATGAGACTTTAAAAACGTTTCCAGTAAGAACAAAATGGAATGACTTATTTCACAGAATCAGAAACTGCACAAAAATGGAATGTTTAAAAAATAAAATAAAAATGGCTGCATCATCATAAAAAACTGTCTAAAAATTGTATAGTGTAACTTCAAAAATACCGACACATGTTGCATGCAATTAAACATTTAATGACATTTTCATAAGGCAGTGTATTACAATGTTTTAACAACAGTGATCACTTGATATGCTTACAAGAAGAATAAACCCAACTGTAACCCCCCCCCCCCCCCCCCCCATATACATCTATAAATACAAATAAAGAAATAAAGAGGACAAGACCAGTGGTGTCATTTACAATTCTGCATAGTGAGGTATAAATCATTGACTTTCAAGGGCATCCTTGTGAACTCAAAACGCCCATCAACTTTCAGTGAAACATTGTCAGATATGTATACCAAATACCCAGTACATCTGCACACAGTTAGTAACCCAGTTCTGTTCCTCATCTAGTGGCTTATATAAGTTCCCTACTGTCAAGATTACACAGAAACGAATGTTGAAAAGACATGCACGCACAATCACTGTACATACATAAAGAGTTCAGTTACTTTCAGCTGTTTGCTACTCACTTCCTGTTCCCTTCCCCTGTAATATAACGAAAGCACCAGTTTGTCTTCCCATCTCCCTGCAGTGATAATAATTAATGGCTGAAGGCAGCAAGCATAAAATCAGGACATTTTACGTGTGGAGGTTTTGATATGCAGAAAAGGGAATCGGCACAGAGCCTGAGCTCAACACACAACAGCTATGTACAATGAATACCCACTCTTCCCCATATAGTGTGACTAAACAATGTATCAATGAGGTATAAAAAAATTCTTACATACATACATGCATACAACAGTATACAAACCTCTCACCGTTTGTAGAAAATCACTGGTTGTGCCGATTCGTTCATCAATGTAAGTTTGCTAACATATACTTAATATGAACACCTGCAGTATTTTTTAAGTGGTCTGTGTCACTGATGTTGGAAATATTTACAATAAACTTTGAATTTTTTTGGTCACATCTGCTGATCCTCAGTTGTGCAATGCTATCCTAACTGTACAAATGTTGACAATCCTCTACTAAAGGTAGCCTCTGCCCTGACAGAACCGAATTTTTGGTCACATCTGCCGATCCTCAGTTATGCGATGCTATCCTAACTGTACAAATGTTGACAGTCCTCTACTAAAAGTAGTCTCTGCCCCGACAGACCCATCATGGTTGACTGGGCATAAAGAAACAAGTTACTTACTAAGTAAGTTGCTTCTAAAAGCGCTATCCTGAGCTACATCACCGACAATCTTTTCCTATCAATTTCCTCCAGTACTGACTGAAGCGAAAAATGTTTTTGATCAAACTGAATACACAGAAAGACCACCCTCACAAAGAGACACATCTTTCATGTCGGGTTCCACTAGTCCCTCACATCACCTGCCTTAGTGCTAACATCAAGCTTAGGGATGATGACAGAGTCTTAAGGTTTATACCATTCTTTGCACTTATAATGTCTTATGGTTTAGGAAGTGGTGTTTCCCACCTGCCTCTTAAATGATGCGATATCCTGCTTGAATTCCAAGTTTTCATTACAATTCTCAGCAGGAGCCTTGTTCTCAGCCGGAATGAACTATTGTAGTTAGGATAACTTGTCTCCAAGACTGTTCTTGGGAGAAACCTCCACCAAATGTGCAAGACCATTTGCAGGGAAAGTGTTACAACTTACATGATCAAGATCTATATATGTGTGTGACTAATCCTGCCTACATAAGTATAGCTCGGGAAACGAAGTCCCTGTAAAATATAAGCCTGTAAACTTTGCTGTTGAGATCAGTCACACAGGACAGACAAAAACTTAAAGCCTCAGACACTACAGAGGAATAAGGGGAAATGGTGGCTAAATGAATATTACAGTGCTTACAAAGTCGAGGTTACAGCTGAGAGTACTCTGGGTCTCAGTACCCTTGAGACATCTGTTCTGCACAGACATTCCATCCTCAGCAAGTCAGGTCAAACACCTGGACTTGCTCAAATTTCGTTCTGTCCAATGAAGATTTTGAGGGGAAAAAATGTACGAATCCAAAAGGATTTGTCATCAAGACTTTGTTTGATTTCAAGACAATGTTTCTCAGATCTGGATTTTCTTGGTTCTTTCTCTGGGCCTACATGTATGTACATTCTAGCATAACGACAAGCAAATACATAATGTCGCCAAATACAGCCTTTTTTCCCTCAGAATTATTGCATGTTTTGCAAAAAAGAGCTTGTATTTCACTGTTGCATTTGGCAGTCCACTCCAATTTATATACTGGTACTTGGTTACCAATTACAAATATAAATGGGGGGTAGGGTAGAGGTGGGGGAAAAAAAGCGAGACAGAATCACACTATGGTATTCCTTGATAACACAGCCATATTCTATCTTACAGAATCAGTACCCTGCAGCATGAATTCAGTTCATTCACGTATCAAAAATTATCACAACATGATTTTGGAATTTTGTTTACTTTGGTGTGGGAAGAAAAATGATTCCTACACGAACAAGCATAACTGAAAACAATGGCTCTGACAGTGGAAGTTAGCCTGTGAAAAGAACATCAACAACAAAAAGTCCCACGTCACACACCAAGAAAATTCATCATCATGCAAATTCAACTGATCGCACTTATTTTACTTGTCTGTTCTCATCTGAGAAAGTCCCTGTGTTTGTGTGTGAGCAGAAACCACACATAATGGAAAGCGATGACACACCATCCATCCTTGTCCAAGACAAGTTACCAAACATTTCATCTTCCAAACGTCCTGGTCAGGCCCTCTGGAAGTAAATCAGAACCTTTTGAAGTCCAGTCTGAATCAGTGTCACTTTCAGTGTCTTCAAGGTCAGCACTGAACAAGTCTCTTTTTGAGGTTGGGACTGAACAAGTCCCTTAAAATGTCAAAATAAAATCCAGCCCTCCTGAAGTCCGGAGTGAATTGGGCCCTACTGATTTGAGACTAACCTGGGCCCACTTCAAGGCTAAGACTGAATAAGGCCTTCTTGAAGACAGAATCTGCTGGCTGTCAAGACTGAATCTGCTGTCAAGACTGAATCAGGCTGAAGGCTGAATCATTCCCCCTTTTTGGGGGAGTCTTGGCGGAAAGTGTCCAGCATCCAGTGGAGTTCACTTTGGTCATGAAGCAACAACAACCACCGCTTCTTCCTACGCACGCAGCACATTACCGGTCACCATCACACACACCGCTAGTCTCTTCTCCATCCTGAAACACTCTCTCTTCCTTTCACTCTCGGACACTCGCATGCACCCCCATCCCCCAACACTCCCTGCAGACCGACGCTCAGTATTTGAAGTCTGGGAAGTGGTGCTGAGTGCTGGGGGGTGTGCGTGTTGTGGTGGGGGTGGTGGGAGCGTTGGGCAGTTTCCGGTGTCGGGTTGCCGCACTGGACCCAAGCTGCCGGGTGGGTGTGACCGAGCCTGGACGTCCAGAGGGGGTGGTGGAGCTGGGCCGTTGAGGGAGTGGATTCCGACGCTGTGGGGTGGAGGAGAAGGAGTTAGGGGTGGTGGGGCGGGACCGGGGAACACCAGAGCCAAAGGCCACTGTCGGGGTGGTGACCCGAGGAGTGGTGGCTCCTGATCGCCGCCTCTCCATGGCCGCTGTGGGAGTGCGTCGCCCTGACGATGAGACAGATGACCGCGGTGTCCTTGACCTCTGACCAGACAGGTTACCTGTTGATCCTGTGAGCGAGTGAGTGAAAGAAACAGAAGTTAGTCACTGTATCAAAGAAAAAAAAATTGGGACAGAAGCAGGATCTAGAACTAGAAGAGCACCAAAACAAGAGGTGAAGGACAATGACAAACGCATCATATCTCTAGGCACTGGACAAAACAAAAACCTGACATACATGTCATCTGAACAAAACAGATACACAACTTTAGGCACTTCATTTACCTAAAAACATGATCTGCTGAAGTTCACAATAGCTCAAGATCATCAAATTGGCACGCACATACATAAGTACCCAATATGCATCATTCTGGAACAAAATGTCTCAGCAGCATCAACGTATCTGTGTGCATATGCTGTAACAGATTAATTCAGTGCACTGGGTTTTTTCTGTATGCTTTGTGTTCTGCAGCCTAGGCTGCCTCTCCAGCCTGGGACATTTCAGCTGTGCCGAGTGGCAGCTGTGCCGAGTGGCAGCTATACCAAGTGGCAGCAGGAAGAACTCCATCCAAAGAACAGCATCCCTACCACCACCAGCAAATTGTCTACATCACACTTTTTTTCTTTCTACAAATACTTTCAGATACATATTCCGTTCAAAATGTTCAAACCCGGATCTTGCTTGGATGTTGGCGGGTAAAGCTGTTGTGTGGTATGGCCCACAGGTCCTACCTGGATGCAGAGGCTAAAATTCCTGTCTGCAAAATGTCAACTTATTCACTTCAGAATCAGCTTCAAGCATGCTGTTCTTATGATGCTTTATGGAGCATGTGTACACATTCCCCCCCCCCCCCCTTCTCTCCTTACAACAGAATGGGTGATTTTGTCATAATTATCATTTACATCATCAATCCGCTTTTTCAAGTAAATCAAAAATGACTTGTAATGCTGTAAAGCAAAGTACTGCTTAAAATAATAATTTAAAAAAAATCAAGTCTGCAATTTAATGATAATAAAGAGAACTTGCACAAGCAGATTTGATGAGAGTTATCCTGAACAGAGATTGGTGTGAAAGAAAAGAGCTTGTTTTTCTCTTTTAGTTTAATTGTTAGAAAAAGTTGGAAGCATGTTCAGTTAGAGGAAAGACAAACTCCCAACAGTTTTGAGGGAAGACAAATAGGGTGCAAACTGACTCGAGCAAGACAAGAATCAGATTAAAGACTTGTTTTTATGTTAAAATCTTGGAGCAGAAATGATTAAAAAGTATGTAAATTTATTTTTTAAAGGCACTGAGAACATGCAATAAATGTCCCTCATTAACTACATCTTCTCTGTCAGTCTCTGTCTTGAAATAGCAATGTTAACTTTCAAAATATGTTAAAACAGCAATGCCACTGTCGTCATCTTGAAACAGTTGAGACTGGGGCTGCCAAAACTGAGAACAAAGGCAAATCTGACACTAGTTTTTAAACGCACACTTAAAGAGAGACAAATCTGACACTGGCTTTTAGCAAACACAAAAAAGGCAGACATTTAAAAAGTAGCATGGACATGACAACATTTAAATAAGCATCTCACCATTTTCTTAGTAAATCTAATACTTCACAAACATTTAAAGAATTGGCAGGCACTTTCCATTCTTATCAAAGCTAATTCTTAACATATGTTTCAGTAAACTGTGCTGCAGCAGAAACTGACCTACTTGTAACAATGCACTTTGCCTCAGCTATTTTCAAATCTGTACTCACAGCTGCTATTCACACACTCACTTCTGATTGGTGTTTTCGCAATGCAACATCTCAAAGTGGGACCATATGTCAGAGGAATAATTCAGTTTGTTAGCTGTTGAAGTATGGGGTGTATTGATTTGCTGGAAGCAGGGCTCTAAACACAGGTACTGTGAGAAAACTCCAAATTTAACGCCACAAAGGAGATCGTCGATGTGAGCAGAAAACAACTGGTAGTTATACTAAATTTTATTTCTTGACGCTGTCACTGTAAGTTACAGTGGTCAATGTGTGCAGCACAAATAGGTGCACCACCACTAAACTGTATTTATACAGGCTTCTAACAGATCACTCCAGTTTGTTTGCATAACCACTGCTGATTAAAAAACAAAAACAAAAACAAAATAACTGCACCACATCAAGAACAGGCTCAACAGTATACTCTGGGGTTTTGCACAAATATGACTGCTTTTCAAATTAATATTAAAACAATCAGTTGAGACAACTAGATGCAGACGATAAAAACTGACAATTACACAACAAACAGGTGTATGAATTCATCTCTAAGGAAGAACACATCAAGGAAAAAATCAAAAGCGAAAACTGGGACACGACACTGAATAAGAAAAGCCATAAGTAGCAGCTTCACTGAAACACAGCTTCATGGAATACACCCTCAAAAGAAAGTCTTCAGTTTCACTTCTGGGACCACTATTACTCAAGCATTCTTCAAGCATATGTTGCCTGAGCTGTAATTATCTTTACATGCAATTACCATGATTAGAAACAAAACAGAAACTTGTGTATTATTCCTTGCAATGCCAGCACTCCATCAGGAAGAAGACAATGGTAAACTGGACAACAGTAACTGGGAGGGGGGTTAAACTGCTGTCACCAAGGCATTATTATTTTCCCCTTTCTCTATATTAAACTGCATCAGTGAAGATTACAATTGTTGCTTCTTTTCCTTATAAAACTGAATCAAAAAAGAGAAGGAATTTGTGTTGATACTGCAACAAACACTAACCACTTCAAGCATTATGCCAGAGCATCAAAGATTATTCTCTCCCAGTACCTCATGACAATTTACTCATTCATTCACCCAAAGCAGAGGAATGATTATACAAATTGTACACGTATAACAAATATTCAGTCAAGATTTAGGAAGTAGCATGACCAAAAATTACAGGTTAAGAACCTAAAATCTGGGTTGAGAGGGTGTAACCCCAGTTCAGGTCTTCTTTTTCTTCTCTCTCTCTCTCTCCTGAGGTGGACTTAGTGTCTAATCTTTTAGATTAGACAAAAAACCAAGGGCTCCCTGTGCATGTTAAAGATCCCATACTGGCAGAAAAAGTACAGCTGCCCTGGCTAAACCTGCAGAACCCATGCCAATGGCAGGAACTGATCAGCATGCTGGGTGCCTGGGTTACTTGCCCTCAGCATCAGAAGTAACATGAGTTTTGTCAAGGAGACTGAGTCCAGAACGGGAGGATGCAGTACACAAGGCAAAAAATTGCAATTACAAACAGAGAACAGAGAAGAGAAGCTGAGTCAGATTGTCAATGCAGTTATTCCCGCTCCACACACGCCATCACCTATATTGCAGCCAGACACACTTTAAAGACAAAACCAGCTTACCTCCTTCCTATTCTACCATCATATTCTTCTTCTTATTATTATTTTTAAGCTGGATTAAATTGAACAGCAATATAAATTACTAGCATGCTTATTCAAAGTTTGACTGTACTGATTATAATTTAACTATCCAGAAAATGAGGGCAGTTTCCAGTCTAGTGATACACACATAGGTACTGAGAAACAGTTGTTACGTGAGGCACAGATAATAACTACTGTAAACGGCCAGACAGTCTACATATAAATCACATACACTGCACACAGAAGAGATATCAAAGACAGAGTTGGCTATATACACAGGCAAACAGAATGATACAGAGTGCAAAAAAGTATGTGTGTAGCTATGGCAACAAGTACCAGCTCGATGCCGGTGATAGCGCTGCAGTTCAGCATCCGCTTCTGTGGAAACAAGTGAACATCACAAACAGTTTGACTTTTATGTGGTGAACACGTACAGTACATCTCACTGGACATGATAACAAAGCCACACAATCAACAGTACAGCATGTGAAACCTCCTTAATATGGACACTGTGGTCCACAGTGAGCATTTCTGGATTTTTCTACCTTTTCCTGACAGAGAAACCATGCACATTTTTAAGAGACAGTTGATCATGAACATCAGTGAAAAAGCCAAAAACGCACACATTGTCTCTTGCTGCCAAAGGGTATTCAATTATGAAGTATCATCTTTTCATAGTATATCATACCTTTCATTTTATGACTGTCAGAAACCTCTTCAAATGGACAAAAAGGGTGAATAAACAGTGCGTAAGTGTTGCTGCAGGCAAATGTTTAAATAAAAATATGAACTTCCAGATGAATTTGATACAGCAGAATAATATC
Source organism: Alviniconcha marisindica (assembly GCA_018857735.1). Taxonomy (NCBI): domain Eukaryota; kingdom Metazoa; phylum Mollusca; class Gastropoda; family Provannidae; genus Alviniconcha; species Alviniconcha marisindica. The sequence goes on from JABMCL010002295.1 coordinate 777,491, forward strand.
CAGAAACCGTAACACTGAAGCATCCAGTTTAAGGAGGTTTCACTGTACAAATATTGGTATTACCATGGATTACATAATAAATATACTGTTTCAGTACAAGCAAATGTTGAGTATCTGCAGAGACTGCACAAATCGGGTAAAATTCCCTGTTTCTGCATCATTCAAAACCACTGCAATGATAAGCCATCAGCTGAACAAACAAGAATAAATCCTCATGTCTTAGCAAAAGCAATCTAGACACACGGAAAACACTGTACAAACCTCATTTTCTTTTATGTCTGGTTAAAAATTCAACTACAAACACTTTGTACAGAAGCATGCATCAGTTTTCAAGCAAACAAGATCATCATACACATATTCCCAAATTTCTCATTCAGAAAATAATTCTTTCAAAACTACTTATAATCAGTGACAACACTTTTTTTTGCAGTTCTTAGTAAATGTCTCCCTTCGTTTAGAGCTTCTTAATCTTAGGTATGTAAATCAAGCATGTTCTCCCATGCTGAGAGTCTAGCTACCACTGTCCGCTTAGTAGTTTTCTTTTGTGGTATTTGGCTTGTCTCCTCTCCTTGCCATGTGCTGGCATCATTGATGCCAGGCAACCAACATAAACATGGTCCTCACCAGGATCCAGCTCTGTGGACGCTGTCTTGTGACTTTGTCCCTCACATTTATGAAACCATAAAATGGCTCTCACTGCTGCCCACCTTAATGCAGAAGTAATTCTGGTGGTGACAGTGTAGCGATAGGTATATAATCTCCCTCTCCCCCCACCTCCATACCCCCTTCTCCCCGTCCCTAATAAGCCTTATGGTTTCTGTGGACGTTAAGCACTATGTTTACTTAGGATCCAGTTTTTCATAACCCCTGTGCTCCCTGTTTAGCAATAAGGGAGGGAAAAATAAATCTGATCTGGCTCTGGGGAGAACTGATGCACCCAACAGGCTCTTTGTGAAGGGAGTAAGGCTTTTCTTCTCCTTTTTGCCTTCTTCTTTGGGTCAAACTTTTGTTTCAGGTCTTCCAGACCTAGATATAATGTCTCAGCAATCAAATCCTTGCTTGTATTTTTTGACACTTCGTTCTACATAAACATGAACTCTATATAAATAAAATACATTTGACTTTTTTGTTCTTTCAAAAATGTGTCAATCTTTGATTCCACATTGGTAGACTTCAAGTCTTCACCTTATAAGAACCAACTATGTTCACCAAACTTTTTTCAGGTTTGATGAATACTCCAAACTAGGTTTGTGAAGCAAATGTTCACCCAGTTAAGAAAGGACTTAACATAGTGCTGAAATTGGATTAATTTTTTTATATTTAATTATCAATGTTGACTTTTTATCAGTCTAAAGAATGAACCAATGAAACTACCAAATGAAACTGAAACTGCTGAGAGTTAAAAAAAAGAAAAGAAAAAAGAAAGTATATTCATATAATAAACATACATTGTAAAATAAACAAATGAAGTCACAAAGAAAACAAGATGGGTGATAACTCTTCTCTTCTTAGGTTTGAGACAGGCTAAACGATCATTTTTGCAACAAGCTAGCAAAGGTATTTTTCTTTAATATAGCCCCAAGAGAAACAGATGATCAGGAGTGAACTACCTATTTTGTTTGAACTCTTTAAATAACCACTGGTTTAGCTCTGCTCAGGTTGAATGTTCATACTGATCCAGCAAACAAAAACTAAGCTGTGTATCCGCAGCCTATGTCACAGGTTACTGTGTCCATATGATTTTTTCTAGCTGAGCCAATTTAAAACCAAGGTAGCTGAAATTAGCCAATACCTTTTTTTTGTTGTTGTTTAAACTCAGGTCTTCCTGATGAATTGTTTCTTTGAGGAATTTTTTTTAAATGTCAACTTTTCCTTTTATTCACCCCCAACATATGTACTTTTTTATATTAGTATATACTCACCACCCACCCTCCTCCCCCTAGGAAAACCCAATCCCAATCTCAAATCAAACATCTCTACCTGCTTCTCAGTAACATTTTAAATCGTGATAAAGCCAGAAACTGTTAAAAAGTAAGGTGACACACTGTCAGCAGACACACTCTTATTATCACAACCACTCACACACACACGGAGCTACATACCATAATACTGACAGAGCCTCAACTGGGCTGATTACTGTATTAGTAAGGTGACATACCATAGTCAGGGTTTCGTTGCAGAGAGGAGGGTGTGTTACTGGATAGATTGACCATAGAGGATGTGATACGACTTCTGCGTAAGGAGGAGTCGCCACTGCCTGCTGGAACAAACCACACGTTGTCACTCACTGTCATGGAATCAAGCTGAGCCGTTTCAAGGATTGTTGGAATTTAAACCCACGGTTATGAGCTGGGTACAGTTTGGAATTCATGCAAGGGTTGGCAGGGTACTCCATTATCTGCTTCAGGGATGGTTTTATGGTACCGTTGTGACAGAAAAAGAGGATCAAAATGTTTCTCTCCATTAGTAAAAGTGGCCTGGTTCTTTCAATTCTCCATTGCCCTTCTGATATTGTTATTCTTGCACACAATTTCATTGCTCTAGCAGACCATTTTTATGTAAGGAGCTTTTTGTGACAGAAGATAGTCCTCGCATAACTATGCAGCACATAACATTAGCTTCACCATTTCACTTTTCCTGTGAATCATTTGACACTTCCTACAAACTATCCTGTCATTCCTGTGTTGAAACCTACATTACATTACATTTGCATATATATAAATTATATAATATTACATTTATATAATAAAAATAATTTTAAAAAGCAAAAAAAAGTTGAATCCAACTAGAAGTGGTGGGGGGGAGGTAGGTATCTTGGTTTAAGCACATACAGCTTTCTTAGGTCTGGTGCCACAAACAAAATAACCACTACCATTATTATTATATTTATTTATAACTAATACTATTGCCTGCATCTAAAATGAACAGTTGCACATAATACATCAGATACTTTCCTTCTTCAAATTTGATTGACACTTGTAAAAATAACTTCCAGTACATTGGGGCCCCCCAATTGGGGGGGGGAGAGATAAAAGCTAAGATCCACCGGTCAATCATGCATAATTATATATAATTACTATACATCCTTAACATTTGATCTGATCCTCTTTTTCACACAACCTTGGTGTAAGTGAGTCACAAGCTTCGAAGCAAAAGTTAGAGATGCAGGGTAAACATAAGAAGTTTGCAAGCATTCCATTTTTGTGCAACAAAAATAAATGGTCAATTTGCTTCCACAATAGCATGCAGCATTTGCTTTTCTTACACCGTTATTCATTGTCAGCCCACATCCATGACATAACAGCACTGTGATTGTAAGACAAAGAGTTATTCAAACCAACACACACATATTAATGACCACACAATACACATTGCTTCGAAAAGATTAGGTGATGCATCTGAATTCCAACACTGTGCACAGTGTACAGACGAGGGCAATGTACCATCGGGCAACAGGGGTGACTTAATATAGGGGACAAAAATTACAGGGGGGTTGGGGAAGAGGGGGGAAGTGCCCTAGTTCAAGGCAGGAGAAGGGGTGGGGGGTGGGGGTGGGGGTGGTTGGAGCAGTCACTTCAGTGGAATTCACTAGGATAAGAATGCACGCAAGCAAGTGTATGGCCACTAAACAGAATTACTTACTTCCAGCACCACTAACTGATTAAGGATACGTTTGTTTTTACAGTTTGGGGGCAGAAGTGGTTTTTAGTTGGGGTGGGAAGGTATTATTTGTTCATGCAATATTCTTTGGTTGTATTCCTTCACCAGAGCTTGTTGCCAAGTTTACATTTATCTTTACACGAGGGGACCACATCATTCTCATGCAGATCATTCAGCATCAAAATGGCACATCATTTGTATATTTCTGTCTCTTGCATGATTAAGTTGAAAGAGTATGTAGTTTTAATCAAACTGAAAGGGAAAATGAACGATTCTACCAAATATAAATTCTCAGTAGTCTAGAACAAAATGTCCACTAACAGACAGGAACTGCCAACTGATGGTTATGACAAAGTTAAAGTAAATCTGATCAGCTGAATTATGTATTCTGATCTCTGTTAGAATGGCGTTCCATGCAGGTGACGGGTCCACTAACAGAACAAACACCAACTGACATTTAGAACAAAGCTGAAGTAAATTAAAAACAACAACAAATAAGCCAACAGTCATTTTTCTTTTGAATCAACACGGGGGCTCATGCAAGGGACTTGGCATGTATCGCTGTACATGCATATACCACTCGAATCCAAAGTGCACTGTCACTCCAGGCTACACTTTATGATTACCATTATTATTCATAGCTTTTATATAGCCTATTCTCTGCTCTCCAGCACACTCGCTGTGCATGTGTTGCATGTAATTCTGAATGAGAGACTGTATCCTTTTATAGCGCATATTATTAATGTCCACTGAAGTGGTGTACTGATAGACTTCAAGACTGCTTTCCTATGGGACGGGAAATTGCTCTGTTACCACGGCATCATTTGTTAAGGTCATTCCGTGCTGGTTGTTTTGTTTGCACCACAGCAATCGCCTCACAGCCACCACAGTGCATTGGTGGAAGGAGGGGGAAGGAGAGGGAGGGGGGAGACTATACCTGGAGCATGCTGGGTGCTCGCACTCTTTTCTGAGCGGGACTTGGGAATACCTGAGGAGGTGGAAGATGCGTAGCCGGTATCGTTTTGCCGCTTTTTGCCCGAGGCAGTAGCGGGGAAAGGGGAAATTCGACCCGTGCTGCTTCGGCGAGGTGAAAAAGTTTGCATTGATTGTGAGCTGTCATCCAGCATAAGCTGATCTCGCAGATCAAAGTTAGTCCTCCCTTTGGCTGGAGAAAGAGGCAAGGGCAAGGTCACACATGTACATGCAACAAACACAGACTGACACAAAGTTAGGCATCAAAACAACCCCTCAAAACGTCCATTAGAAAACAAGGAGCACTAAAAAAAAAAAAAAAAAAAAAAAGAACCTTGAAACCCATGAACAGATACAGTTATGTGTAAGTCAAGTCAAAACAGAAACCCATAGCTGAAATGACAGGGAGACACTGTTATTATTATATCACTTACTCAAATCCCCATTCTCCATAGAAGGGCCTATGTATATATAGGAACAGTGGGCAAACACTTTAATTGTGGAACCCGATCCTTTAGTGAGGAGATCCATTTTGAACAATCCCAGACTGACCACATCACTACTACCCTCTCTCCTGATAATCGCACCCCCACCCCCCACTGTTAACCAAACTGTAAAAACAACTACCAACAACAGTATTGGTCTTAAAAAATAAAAAATAAAAATCATATAGAACAATATATTTTCTCTCCATTATGTTTGGATCGAACAGAAAACACAACAGACCATAGACCCAAGCACCCCTAAAAATATGACAATTCAGGCAATCATTAGAATCCCAGTTCTGAACCAATTAAATGCCAGAAAAGAAAACGTAACCCTGAATGTAAACTTCACAAAACAAATCCCCTTTTAAGCAAGCAATCCAACAAAAGATGACTTGTGGGAAAGAAAAAAATGATAGCTGTCTGCAAATTGCATGGAAGACATTAAAAGAAAATAATCACAATCATAACGCATGAAGCTGGGACTAAGCCAATGGGATATAAATCATCCCATCAAAAACAAAAAAACAAAAAACAAAAAAAAAGCTGATCTCGAAAAGGTGAAATAATGTGTATACTGTTAGCAGTACTTGTCTGCTGAAAATGACCAGATGGAAGAAGACTTATGGAAGAGGGTGGAGGAAGATATGGGATCTGGGACTGCCAGCAAGAAAACAATCCTTGAGAATTTCATAGATATAAGCCTGCTTCAGTTATAATCATACATTACAGCACAGCCTTTCACACTGGTTCATAGTGCATTTAATAGCAAATTAATCAGTTTTGATTAGGATAAGATGGTAAACAGAATGTAAGATGATATAAGGGTGTTATGGACGGATAAAATGATATGTATGAGTTATGACAAAAAGGATAAAATGATATGTACGAGTTATGATAAAAAACAAAATATGTATGAGTTATGATAAAAAGGTTAATGAAAATCACCTGAATACTTGTCAATTTCAGTTACAATATTATCTATCTGGTTTCTTTTGTCCATAAATTATGAAGAGAATCAATGATGGCAAAACAGATGCAGATGACACAATATGTAAACAAATGAGATCAGAGACAGTGTGTCAAATTGGATAGTACTGTACATATGCTTGTCTGAATATTATACATATAATTAATATATGAAATATGATAAAATATATGCAACTCTTCAGAGTCCTGAAGCCTTATCAAAACTAATTTATTTATTACAAGTGCATAACCTTATCTAACCTGGTGATACAGATTCACAGTGCATTTAATATATCAGGGTCTTGATTAAAACATTGCAAATGCATAACCTTATCTATTCTAGTGATTCAGACAAATACTGGAGACTAAGGTACTGATCAAGACTAATTCATTCAATACAAGTGCACAGCTTTATCTAGTGATACAGAGGGATAAATAATGTATATATCTCCATTGACAGCATACTTAACCTTGTGCACACACAGATCATACACTAATAAACTCTTAAGACTTTTTGCAACTCTGGCTACAACAGTAATTGTATATGGACAACATGCAAATCACCTTCTTGGTATTTAAAAATTAACTGGGAAAATTTGTGGAATTACTCTGAATAAAAAGTCATTTTAACATGAAGACTGCCTGATTTCATTTCTTCCTTCTTCATAAAGTCTGTGAGCAATTACCCATGAACATCAAATCTGTCATGTTTAGTTGGCCTGGCTCACAGAAGACTTGCATTCATTACGTCACGCCCCTGGCCACAACAGGCCACGCATCACGCCATATAAACTGTCAAGCTGGGGAACTGCAGCGGTGCTTACCTTTACACGGGTCGTTGTTGAGGACAAACTCCTCCAGTGGCACCCAGCCACCGCCCACCCTCACCATTACTGTCTTGTTCAGCAACCGCACCAGTACAATCTTCTGCTTCTCTCCAAACTGCACACAGGAACACAATTATGCACACACACACACCAGCACACGTATTCGCACATGTACACATGCTTGCCCGCAGGCATTCATGTACACACATGCATTCACTTCCACACACATATGCATTCATGCACACATGCACTCACGAATAACATGAACAGAAAAGAACTAGTACTTCAGGTGTATATATATGTTTACATGCAGGCATTCATGTACACACACACAGTAAGCATCCATATACGCATAAATAACGTGGCTAGAAAAGAATACAACCAGTACTTTCAGTACTCATGCTGGCCCTCCTAAAAACACAAAAGCATGTGAAGCACCATCTGACTACCAACTTCTGAACTGGACAATCAAAGATGGAAAGGACAGCACCCATAATGGACACAAGATGATGTGGGTTGGTGGGATAAAATTTCTGTGATGATGGGATGTTAAAAACAAGTACGAGCAACAACAAAACTCTAATGCTGACACTGTGTGATTACAACACAAAAACGAAATCGTGAGTTTATGTAAACAGACCTTAAAAAAAAGAAAAGAGCAGAGACATCAGAAGGTCCAGAATAACTCACCCTATATTTGCCCTCCTCAATGCGGTAGCCAGTGAACTGGTTGCGACAGGTGCAACCAGACGTCTCCAGTTCTATGCTGTCCTGTATCACCTCATCATCTGACAGGGCTCGGTTGGAGTTACGGAACTGAAGCACAGCACACAATGTCAAACTCTTTTGTTAAGTATACACTCACTCCAAATAGCATCATAACAACACAGTCTGGTAAAAAAAATCCAAACCACACACTTGGCAGTTCATAAAGACTGGATCCTCAGATGCAATGATATACAATGGAACTATATTAATCCAGACACTAATAACCAAGAAACCTCAGCACTTGGGCATTCTGAGAGGAAGCAAAAAGTATTCAGGGTCTGTGTATAATGTACTGGTAAAGTGAAACCCCCGATAAAAGACCACCCTGATCATAAAACTGTCCTCTCTTTAGATCACTTCTTCTAAAATCTTAAGTTTTATAATATATCCATATGAACAAACATCTGACCAAGGACCTTTCAACACTGCTTTGGGGAATCTTAAAGAGGGGTTTTACAGTACAATCTTATACACACCAGAACATACTGTACCCTACAACTTTTCCTAACTGTGGAAAATACCATTTTTGTTCCCAAATACAAAAGAACCCACACAAAAGACCACCTGGATGAGAAGTAAATGTTTCTTTAAACTGGCCTCCCAAAAACCTTCCCTTCATATTTCCATGAAAATTAATAATCCGTGACCAAAGATCATGTACCTTCTACCAAAAACAAATTTTGCTTGAATTTTTTTTTAGGCGGTAATAAAGAGGTTCCATTGTATTCCCCAAATGCCAAAGGAGACACAGTAGCTTAAGACTGGTGTACCTTGTCTGGTTTCAAGGCATCCACAAAATCTTTGTAGTCTATGAGCCCTCTCTTTTCTCTGTCAAAGATGTCAAACACAGCGTTCAGCTCTGTCTTGTTGGTGGGGAACCCTGCCACATGCAAAACGAACAAGTGAAATGAAAAGGTTAGTATGTCATGTTGGTGGGGAACCCTGCCACACACAAACCAAACAAAGGATCTGAAAAGGTTAGTATATCCTGCTGGTGGGGAACCCTGCCACATACAAACCAAACAAAGGAGCTGAAAAGGTTAGTATATCCTGTTGGTGGGGCAGCCTGCTACACACAAACCAAACAAGTGAGATGAAAAGGTGAGTATATCCTGTTGGTGGGGCAGCCTGCCACACACAAACCAAACAAAGGAGCTGAAAAGGTTAGCATATCCTGTTGGTAAGGCAGCCTGCCACACACAAACTAAATGAAGGAGCTGAAAAGGTTAGTATATATCCTGTTGGTGGAGAACCCTGCCACACACAAACCAAACAAATGAGATGAAAAGGTTAGTATATCATGTTGGTGGGGAACCCTGCCACACACAAACCAAACAAAGGAGCTGAAAAGGTTAGTATATCATGACAATGGAAGCAACAAATGTAACATAACAAAAGCACATATTTATGTTCTTTGTAGAAGTCAGCACAGACCATCTGTGTGATATTCCAAAAAAATAATCACTAGATGAATATATACAGTTGTCCTGTCTCTGACTAAAGTAGGTTTCGTGATTCAAGCTGCTTCTGGTTGTTGTTTTTACTGAAGCATTATAGACTTTGTCATGCTCATTATCTACTTTAAAACAATAAACTCAGCAGAAAGAAAATCAACATCAGTCACACACACACACACACTGGATAAAAATGACTGACTAGAGCGCAGGCCTTACTTGACTGTAGCATGCCGTTGACAAACTCCTCCTGGTTCAAGAACCCATCTCCATCCTTGTCCTGACGCCGGAAGAAATCGGTGATTCTGAACTTCTTTGCCTGGATCCACTTCAAGTACTTGGCTCGCCATGACTCAAAGTCAAAGTTCTTGAAACTCTCCAGCTGCACAGAAAAGAATTTACCATTCTGTCACAATGAAAACAAATACTACTAAGCTTTCACTGTTCAGACATTCAGTGATTCATGACCAGTGTTAAAATACCATTCCACTTTGAATTTTCATTTCTGCTTGAAACAGTTTTAAAACCTCAGAGAATTTTAATGTTACAGAATGTGACAAAGGTCTTGTGAGCAGAGTGACATTTATTTAGCAAGAGAGCTGAGCCCTGAAAATGACAAATTTATGCCCCCAGCCAGTTGCTTCCCCTGAAGTGAACTGACCCAAACTGCTTGTTGTGAGCTGTCTGGTCATCCCAGCAATAATCACTGTGGCTGTATGCAGGAGGACGACACGCTGTATATCCAACACCTTCCCAGTAAACATGCCAGATCTGATTCACATCTGATCCAGATTGGCTCAGAAGCACTGACCAGAAGCAGGCCCAATTATTCTTGCACACAGGCTTGCTTCTGGACCGGATCCATCATCCATTTGGTCAAAACCTGACACAGTCAGCTAGAACCAAATCAAATCCAGGCTGGTTTTGCACAGTATGATACGGGCTGTCTGTGGAAGAAACCAACAAAGTTTTGAAACTGGTAGCAGGCTGATGGCATTCTGCCAGAACCAGGCCTGATGATTCTTGCACACTGGCTTGCTTCCAGATGAGATGCATTTGGCCAAAACCTGACCAGGCCATCCAGATCAGATATGGGCCGGTTTTGCACAATATGATCTGGGCCTTCTTTGGAAGAATGGAACCAAGTTGGATGCAAGAACTGAACCAAATTGGATGCAAGAAGTCAGATCTAGCATATACAATCTGGCAGGATTCTGGCTGCATGCTGGCCTAAACTGGCCATTACCAAAATGATTCCAAATCAGATCCAGCATGTTGACTGGGTTATGACCAATGAAACTACAGCACAACAATGTACCTGGCTTAACCACCTGGTGGCCAAATGAAACAACATCATAACTATGGTGTACCTCTTGCAGCATGTCATAGGCATCCTGCAGCTTCTTCTTCCTCTCAATGGCCATCCTGGACACAGTGCGCCACTTGTTCTGCAGGGTGGCATAGCGCGGGTTGTAGCGACCAACCTCGTTCAGGCGCATGTTGCTGCAATGGCCCACACAGATTGACATGCATCATGAAGAGTTTACACTTGCTTAAGTTAAAGTACGTATGTGTGGTGGTGCTTTTCTGGAATGAAATTAGGCCATTATGAACACTTACTCACCCACATCTACAGATGTATGAACACACACAGAATTTTCTAGGTAGGTAGTGTTGCTTAATGTCCTCAGATGTCAGTTGACATATCAGGGACAAGCTGAGACCAATACCGAAGCATGGTTCAATATAGCTTTACGTCCACGGAAACCAAAAGGCTCGTTAGGATGGACAGCCCAGGACGGCCACCTCAACTCTCACACAGCTCCTGAACTATGAGAATTTTATTCTTAATGCATGTAACAAATCTGCCATGACAGAAAACAAGTTTCTGGTGTTGCACAGTTCTGACAATAACTGATGCAAGTACAAAGTTTATGGTGCATCACAAACTGCCAGCAGTACTTGCTGCACACAGTGAATAAAGTAAAAACATTACACACAATGTGGATTCATTTTTAACAAAGAGCATGAACTCTGTCAAAGTGTGGTAAGATTTTACAACTGAATGCCAAAAGTGAAGTACCAAGACTTGTGCATACATGTGTGATTCTGACAGTACGGCCGGTTATGTCCCTTTACCTTCCGTTTTTCTGGCTGGGACTTGGTGTGCCCTTGACCTCTGTAGACATGATCTTCATGAAGTCATCACCTTCCGACAGCTTCACCAGCTCTGCATACACCTCCTGCACACACACACACACACAATGCAACAGGTCAGCAACATCGCCTGTGTCACAGACTTGGAAAGGACAGTCAATTTTAATCTACATACACTCCCATCCTACAGGCTGCAGCTGTGCATTGTTGTCAACTAACTCTTTAAAGCTGCATGCTGGCTAAACTTGAGAGTTGAGCCCCTATAAGAGTGGTGGAATGTCATATGGTTCCAAAACAGGCATCCTCATCCCTTCCTCCTCTGTGTCTCTACGTGTAAATAAATACCAGCAGCAAATGCATGTACCCAAGGTCTTAAATGTGTACCCTGGCTGACAACAGGCAGAGCAGTGGAACATTGTAAGGATCCAAAACAGGCATCCACATCCCTTCCTCCTCTGTGTCTCTAGAAGTAAATAAACACCAGCAGCGAATGCATGTCTTCAAGATCTGAAATAGGTACTCCTCCCACCCCCCTCCCCCCAATCAACCCATCCACCGCCATGAGTAAAACATTATCTTCTTCAGCTTACCTGGTGCTCCTTCAAGAGCTCTTCGACCACCTTGAGGTCGTGGGGGATGGGGTCCCTCTCCTTGGTGGCCAGGAGGGCCTGGTACTCGGTGAGCTGGGCCAGCATGTCCTCAAGGCTCTGGGCCAGGCCCACCAGGCGGTGCTGGGTGTCTCGCAGCCGCTCCCCTCGGGCCCGTGCCCGCTCCAGCAGCTACACAAGCACAGAGAAGTGACCAGATTCTTGTGAGCCTTAGTCTTTGTGCAGGTTTGCTTAGAAAGCATTTACAACAGTGTTTTAGACTGCAGGTGATGTGTGTGTGTGCGTGTGTGCATGCAAGTACATCCAATCCATATGTGTGTGTGTGTGTGTGAGAGAGAGATGGGGAGGGGGGGTCAGAATGAACAGAATGAAAGCTGTATGTTTATTACATAACTCGTCAACATTTCTGGAATCTAAAAAAACAGCTCAAAATGTATGAGAGACAGTCCATCTGTCTTGGTGATAGTGAGGTAGTACTTGATGACAGACAGAGACAGAAAGAAAGACAGCACACAGACAACCCGTCAAGGGCAAATGTATGAAAGTATGGACCTGTTCCCATCGTGTCTGGGTGATGGTGAGGTAGTACTTGACGAAGCGCACAGCGTTGGGGTGACAGCTGCTGAGGATCTCCTCAGCCAGACTCTTGATCTTGTCCACATGCTCCTGGTGGTTTTTCAGCTCCTCCTCAAATTTCTGCACAGTGTACAAGCCAATAAACACTTCATCATTCATGGAGCTCTATAAATACGAGTAATGCAGATGAGCTTTTCTATAAAACACATACCATCAGATACTAGCAGACATGCTGCTTTAAGTAACGCTGCTGCACCGAGGCCACAGTACCCACATCAAACCCCCTTTTAAATAAATATGTACTTGTTTTTATCTTTAGATTTGTGTATTGTTTTGGGAATATGTGTGATTATCTCTAGATTTGTATATTTGTGAACCCATGTGATAAAAACCTCTAAGGGAGCCTCTTGTGGTGCAATGGTTAACATGCTGGTCTAATGCTAGCAGCTGGCTCAAGGTCAATTCTGGGTCACATACCTAGAAATGAAAAGCTGCTGGTCAAGTCTTTTTGTTGAAACAATTATCTCTACCTCCACCACCCCATAATTATTTCCTCTGCATTAAACCAGTACCCTGCAAGACAGAACACAGCTGCCTGGGTGGCAGGGGAACACACACACACACACACACACACACACACACACACACACACACACACACAAACTCACACAAACTCCAGACTGGTTTACGACATCCTTCCTTCAACCACTGCCGTATTTAGCTACACCATCAACCACTGCCGTATTTAGCTACACCATAGATCCCAGAAAACTGTCAGCTAATGAGCAGTTTTTTTGCTGGTGCTCAAACAGTAGCAAGTTTGTTACAAACAACTCAAATTCTATCAGACGTTTGTTTTACAGCTGACCATGTTGTTTATGCCAGCTCAAATAAAACCAAAATTGTTTGAATCGAGACAGAACTCTTATTTTTTTACCTGGGGTGGATGCATCTCATGTTTACGTGCGTGCTTGGGTGCAAGGTTGCTTCCACAGTCTTATCAGTACCCAAACCTTATGGGGGGCGCTAACCACATTGGTGGACAGCTGTGTGGAAATAAATAGTGCCCCTTCAGTGGCATAACTAAATCTGTCAGGGTTTGGAGGAAGGTGCCGGAAAGTGATGCTTGGAGTGTCTCACACACAGACACACAATGCAGCAAAAATAGAAATCCAAGCTCACACCTTGTCTTGCTGGATGAACCTCTGCGTTTATGCTCGGTGCATAGTAACAACAACAACAACAACAAAACATTTTGGTTAAAAAATAAGCTGGCCCTATAGTGACAACCCAACTGTTTTGTCACTGCGCCCACATACCTCATGTTTTTCAATCATCTGCATGATGGCCACCTCATCGTCAGGCAAGGAGCGGAACTTGAGCTGGGACTCTGCCTCAGGCAGGAACTCGCGCATAATAGTCACCACCTCCTGGAACTCCTCTGCCTGCAGCAAAACATACACAATCATCACCTTGTTCCTCTTCCCTTTTGCCCTCTTTTATCAGGAGGAAATAGGGCAGGGGGAGGGGGTTGGGGGGGGGAGGTACAGTGTGTGTGGAACCCCCCTTTTTTGGAGCACCCTGATAATCAAGCAAGTTTGGTCTCCAAACTAAAAAGAAGAGTGGTTTTTGGCCAAGGATCATTTGCATGGGAACATGAAGAAAAGGTTTTATGGGTGGTCTCTCTTTAGGGGTTCTACTTATTTCACAATCCAAAATAAACCACATACACAGTCAAGAGTGGTGTACTACAGAAACAGCACAAATATATACTAACAGTGTAGCAGTTGTTCTATGTGAATGTTGTTGTGAGTGCACATGACCAGAATTTTGTGTCTATGCTGAATTCAGCCTTCTGGAGGCTTCAAGTATGTAGCTGCACACATTTTATTGAATTCCCTCCCCCAACCAGAAATTGTTATGCCAATGTATGATTGTGATTACATTCACAAGCAACAGTCTGAAATCCACAAAACTCCCTTTCCCACACCCAAATAGTAGGATCTGCTGACTGCCATACTCCAGGTCAAGCCGTTGCAACAACCTCTTGTCATTTTCAGCAGATGCGGCGGATGACTGACCCACAGCATTTAGTTACGAATTAATTACACAATCACTCTGAGGAGGAGGTACGACAGTACACTAACCAGTTTGAGGGCGTCTGTGAGCTTGTTTTCCCTGACTTCACAGAGGTAGGTGACCCTCTCCCACAGCTGGGACAGCTCCTCATGCTGGGAGTGAGGCAAGTTGCCAGGCGCCTTCATCGTCGTCACTGTCGGCTCTCGTGCTGACAACTCCTGCTGCACGTTCTGCAGAAAAGAGTCTTCTATTCTCAGCATGAGTATAGTAGAACACACTTGCAGCAAAATCCACAGGTCTTGAATTTAAAAGTGTTCTTCTATTCTCAGCATGAGTATAGTAGAACACACTTGCAGCAAAATCCACAGGACTTGAATTTAAAAGTGTTCTTCTATTCTCAGCATGAGTATAGTAGAACACACTTGCAGCAAAATCCACAGGACTTGAATTTAAAAGTGTTCTTCTATTCTCAGCATGAGTATAGTAGAACACACTTGCAGCAAAATCCACAGGACTTGAATTTAAAAGTTCATCTTATTTTGTTTGTTGTTCTTACACAGATGCATAGATTGAAGATCAAAATTATGTACTTTCTCAGTTAATATGCCTTTTTAAATCAAACAAAACAACTGTTTTACATACCATATCTTTCTATCTTTGAATTACTGGTCAGTTCAACATATCCAGACATCTCTTAGTCTTACTTACAAGTGCTGTTCATAATAAACAAAGACTGTGGTGCTTGATACAATCAATCACATAAGTTACAAGGAACAGAAATGTGCTTTACTTGATATATATCATAAACTAATGACATATGACTAGTAACTGATCTGCCAGATGATCACAGTCTGTTCCAGCACAGACAGATGATTACAGTGCATACAGTGAGGGCATTGTTCAGAGACAATGTTTTTATTTGGTGACCCTTTCATTCAGAAACCCTGCAAGCTTACTTTTATTTTCTTTGTTACTTTAGTGTTATTTACTTACTGTTATTACACTACTAGCATTAGACAAATCACACAAACAAAAAGGCACGAAATGGACAGTGTCCCCAAACTTACTTTTAATATAATGATCACTTTATTTTTAATTATCACATCATCACAATCAGTCGTTACTACTTGGACTGTTCACTTTATCATCTGAATCATATAATATAATTACAGTTTCGTTGTTATCCGATATTATTCATGAAGACTGTGAGTGTGACCTACCCTGTGCTGCTCGATCAGCATGTGGACTGTGTCAAGATCCCCAAGCACCGGCAGGTCATCGGCTAGTGTGGCCTCTGCTTTCTGCAGCCAGTCCAGCAGAGAGTGGAGAGCATCGGAGACGCGGCCTGACGTCAGCAAGGCCTCGTCCAGCTTGTTCTGGCTGTAACAAAGCCACAGGGGTCATTAGGTACAGTGTCAGTGTCTTCTTCATAACAAGGTCAGGTGGTATTTCACTTAAACGAATAGTTGTTAAGAGGTACGGTCAGCTTATTCGAGTCCTGAACATTCCCCAAATCCACGAAGTAGTCAAATTCGATTTGACACACTAATTAAACCAAGAAGGCATAATTAGTGATCAACAGTTGTCAGTTCTGCTGACAACAGAAAAGATTTGACAACCTCCCCAGGCAACCAGACTTCTGTAACTGCCACTGAGTGACTGATAATATACATAATATATATTTATATTGCAGTTGTCCTTTACTCTCAGGACAAACAACAGCATTTGACCTCTTAAATTTTTATTTTAAATATCAGTATCTGCAGATCAGTAGAAGTCTGGCGTGGGTGGTGGTGGTGCTAGCAGTAGCACAAAGCACTAAATTGGGAGAAGGAAAATTGCTTTAAAGAAAAGTGGGTGACACCAGGTAAGTATAAAAGATTAAAATAATATTAAATAAACACAAGTGGCACAAGTCACTGACACTAGTGACAGACTGCAGCAAAACCCCTGGGGCTGTTTTCAAAACACCACTAAGCATTGACAGCCACAGAAGGCTGTCCACAGACCCCCCGCCCCCCACCCACCCCCAACAAAGCCTCCCCCAACCCCCACTCCATGAAATGTACACTGTTAAGGTGGTAGACCATATAGTTATAATACAGCATGTCACCCACCACAATATGATCTTGACAGATTGGGCTACAGACTTGAGTCACACTCACAAGGGTGGTGTGTGTGTTTTATGTCTGTGTGTAATGCATGTGCAGTGTATTATTATATGAATTATAATGACAAATTCAATATATATATATATATAACATTTAATAATAACTTGAAAAGTTTATCATTTAACATTCACTAATTCAGTCATGCATTGTGTCCTACTGAGGGAGTAAGGCACCAGCAGAACTTTTTTCAAAGTCTGCGGTTGTATGGGCAGTAGAATAGTAATTATATATTATGTGTGTGTGTGTGTGTGTGTGTGTGTGTGTGTGTGTGTGAGGAGAGAGAGAGAGAGAGAGAGAGAGAGAGAGAGAGAGAGAGAGAGAGAGAGAGAGAGAGTCTTAGTTTTACTAGTCATTTAAATTCATGTTAACATTTTTTACAAGCTTAAATTCATATTGCTTTACTAGTACTACTACAGTACTAGCTCTGACAAAACAGCTATCTAGAGTTGTATGCATGTGCAGGTAGGGCTGTTCCAGGTGAAGATGACACTGAGCCTGACAGTGACAGTCCCTGTTGTTATCAAATTTTATACAGTGGGCCATAAATATTTCTGCACTCTCATTCACTGACTCAGCCTTCTTCAAAAGAAAAAGGCAAAATAGCCTGATGCTGATCACAGTTTTTTATATTTGACAGAATGAATAATTTGAGTAGCTGAATGCATAGTTAATACACACATGTATGACACAGTACATATTACTTTAAATTATTTATACAATAGCTGTACACATTTTTTGTTTTTATAAACCCTGACACCCTAGGGCCAAGCTATTATCATTACTGGTCACTGTCACTGAACTTGGTTTATTTAACATAATTTTCACACTTGCAGTCTCATTCAAGTTCAACCCTCTTTAGTTAGTAGAACTGAGATTGAGAAAGAATCTAGACGAACTAAAAAACACATGAGACATCATGTACCTTGCATCAACGCAAGGGTAGAGCTCTCTCTCTCTCTCTCTATATATATATGATATACATAAATCATATAGTATTTGATTTTGAATATGTCATTGTTGGAGTAACGGGAGCAAATGGATGACATTCGTATATTTGGGACTGGCCAGTGAGTGAGTAACTGAAGTCTCCACGGTCTACTGTTACTAACAGATAACATTGGGCCATGGATACAACTGATTTCAGACTCTTCAGTCTCAGTCTCAGTAGTCTCCTTCAACCTTCTTCAGAAAAGGGGGAACTGTGTTGAATGAATAACTGAATAATGCAGGCACACAAAAAGAAAGAGTTCTAAACTAGAAAGAGTGATAAAAAGACGGGTGATAAAAAATGTGGACAGTCAATAATGATTCAGTAAATTATATTCTTTCTTTTTTTCTTTTTATTGCGCATAATTTTCAAGAGCCACCAAAAAAAGAAGAAAAAAATGTCCCGCAGCAAACACTGCAGGGATTTTTTTAGAGCCAGGCCCACAATGTCAATGACACTGGCCCTGTGCACAGTCAAGCTGACCGGGATCTGGTGGGTTTAACTGTAAAGGAGCCCCACAAACATTTGGATAAGCTTTGAAATGGACCGCTGGCCGTTAATCTGCTGGTCAACATCAACTGAGAGTCACAGCACTCAGACCTGACCTTCTGACGACTTGATAAATTGTGTTTCTAGGCTAATTACTCCTAAACAAAGATCATGGGCCATTCAGGTGCTGATAAAACTGGTTGACAATATCACTGGCATTACTACAATACTAGTATTAATTAGTATTACAGTATTAGTTTACTATTAATACCAGTATGCAATTCAAGAGACACGAAAACAAATCTCAAATGAAGGATTAAAATATGAATTATTATCAATTATGTAATTTACAAACACAGCAGGCCTTTATCAACTCATACACACACACACACATGCGCATGCGCGCACACACACATGCCAAAGGAGGAGAAAACAGCCTTGAATTTGACTATTGTACTACCACTAATTGACTAAATTCCTTTTGAGTTTTGGTCATACTTCACAGAATTTAGCACTGTGTATGAAATGTGTCACTGGTGCTGGAATGCTAATCACTGCCTCCCCTTTTGAAAACTTTCAATGGCATAATACTGCCTACACTGCGCACCAGCAAATGCTGTGCATTCAACTTCAAGTTCAACAGTGTGTGAAAGGTTGTGAATGACTGGTTCTTATGATCAATGGCATCTGATGCTGCATTTATTCCTGCGTAACATAGTAAAATTCAAACCAGTGTGACCTCTAATGGCTCTATAATGTGGTGTCAGTGGTTCATGGCAACTTGTGAGATAATCACTGTAACTAAAGTGTAAGTGTAACTGGTTAGATCTACATCACCATCCATATTAGTAGTAATACTAATAGTACTAGAGGCAGAGCTATACTAGCAACCATCCTGCTCCCTTCCCTGTCTAGAAGTAGAACACACACACACACATACAGTGGCATTCTCTCTCACTGTGCTGCGTTGTTGTTGTTTTGAGAACTGTACAAGATAACACTTAACAGCCAGACCAACTGCTGTGAACCCTGTTCAGCTACAACAGTAGAACTAGAAGTAAGGTGATACACCAACTCCCAAAATCAAATAATGCAATAAAAACTAAGTAACCATGTTTCTTAATCACCTGTATTTAAGGATTCTGATTCTCTCTGGGATTTAACTTTTTGCTCAGCAGTACACCTTATAAAAATGCCAAGTGATTGTGATAGCAAAAGGACACCTGAACTAGTTGAAGAGCCTTAGCACCATGTACTGTATGTCACATAAAAATGGGTGCATTGAGTACCTACTTTGCATATTGTGTGTGTGTGTGTGTGTGTGTAATGCACTGTGACTGTGTGCCACTGGTACATTTATGTGTTTCATTATGTCACTATGTGTGTATTAACTATTATATATATATATATATATATATATACATTGTATCATGTGCAATGACTGTATAATTATCATTTTCACAAACAGCATAATATATGGGTGCAGTATATACATTACATTGTGTGTGTGTGTGTGTGTGTGTGTGTGTGTGTGTGTGTGTGTGTGTGTGCAGAATTTATTCAGTATAAATTTGCCACTGAAAATAAAACTGAAAGACTGCAAAATGCAAGATCTACCAAAATATGCATGTTGTTTTTTGTCTAAAAGTAAAAACTTAGCAAAATACCTGGAGTCTTAATTGTAACCTTTTGTTTTAGGGTCATTCTGAATGCTGACAAAGTGACAGTCAACTTGTTGACAATATAAAATATATTTAAAGAAAAAAGATAGATCTATTTTATTTTATTTTAATCAGCAGAATACAGCATATATGGGGGCAAAGAAAAATTAACAGTGGTGCTCCTGTCTTCAATTACAAATAGTCTATGATGCCTCACTTAACTACACTTGTTCGTATGATCGGTTGTTAAGTTACTAAGTAACTAGTAAACATGGTACAAAAACCACAAGGCTTATTTATTACTATATTAGGAGCGACTGAGGGAAGGGGGTGTGAAGATAGGGGAAGAGGGGGGTTTAGGTGACTATTTTATGAGCCACACGTGTCGTTTGTCACGTGAACACACTGTCCTTACAACGGAACTGTTACGAACATAAAAGTTCACAGGGGTGAATGACGAATCATTGAATGTGTACACACAGAACAAACCCCTGTTTCTAGTAGGCCTATTGCAAAGTGCAATTAAATGCCAAGAGCAAATATAACCCACAGAAATGGAAACAAATGATCAACATCCTGTGTTTGTGAGGATCATAACAACACCATCGTCAAACATAGCACGCGGCGTTCCCCCCTTTAGGTCTATTTAACTCGTTTTTGGCGGGGACCACCGTGACCTATATTGCCACTCACTTCACGCATTCTGTCTCGCATCTGCGACGTTCTACCCTTATCGACTGGTGATTGAGCCGTCGATTTTTTCAAACCAGTCGCTGCATCCTTAAAACGAAGGTTAAAGTGACCTAAGAAACCCATCACACCTTGCAGGACAAGCCATTTCAGGGCAAACCACGACAAAATGTGACCCTCACTCGCGGCCATTTCGTCGCCATGTTGGGAGCGAGGACACCAAAGCTAGCAGACGACAATCGGTACAAAACTTCCCAAACTCACCCCGAAGACCCACTGCTGCTAACATTGCTCGACGATAACCGACTTGACCGTGAAAATAACGGGTAATCTCCTCCGCTGTCGTCGTCATCCATGTTTAAAGAAGTTGTTCGAGTTTCATTCACAAAATATCCAGGCGAGAGTCCATTTTTACGAAGGGCAATACCGCGCGCACAGGTGATCGCACAATCCTGTGTCCCTTCCTCCCGTGCGAGCGGCTTTACCTGGCGCGGTGGGTTTGTTCAGTCAGGCGTACAAACATGCGTGAGACCCTGGAGGGGGGAGGGGCTCGCATAGAAAGGTTGGAATGGGGTGAAACGTGAAGGGTAGAACTTCAAGTGACAACAGGGACTCCCCCAGTCTACGGCAGTAATTTAGTGGCTGACGCTGTAAGACACTTTGCTGATAGTGTACCAGCAACGGTCGGTCGGAGTTCAGCTGGTGGTTACTCGACAAGGCAAATTATCAACACTGATTTGGATTTTCTTTGAAAGTGTATTGGCACACAGCAGACTTGGGCCGTCAGCATTTGAACAGCCGGCGGTGGAGTCAGTGCGGGCCGCCGCCGTTCCCCGTGATTCAGCCACGGGCAAAGCGGCCGCAAGTATGAGAGACCAGAAAACGTGAAACTGGGATAGCCTCGGCTGATGACTCGCGGTGACTGGGTTCGCTACCAGCCACGTCTGTCGTGACCGTCGGAGTGTCTGTGATGACACGAAATATCCGCATTTACGGCTCGCCGGGATGCCTACACGCAGGTGAAAAGCCTATCAAAGCGCACAGCCCGGCTCAGCCACGAACTTCATGGTGAACCTCCATATCGTGGATCACGGTGCAGATTCAGTGTAAGCGACTAAGTGAATAGGCATTCACTATGATGACGACGGGAACCAGGTGCTGTGTGTGCTCCACCCGGCGTGGGCAGCACGGTCGAGTCGAGTCAGTCCGCAGAAAGAGTCAGTGACTCGACGCTACACGCTGTAACACACCGCTTTGCTCGACTCACTTGACAACAGGTGCATTTGTAAGTCTGTAGCGCTGACTTCATGCTATGGCGGTAATGTTACCGCACAACCGGGCACTGAGTGACATCAGAAGTGTAAACTGTTCGAGTTTCTACTGCAACGCCCTGGAAACTCCGGTGTGATGGCAGATCGATTTGACTGAACAGCTAAAGCTGCTCACGCTAGAACTCGGCCCGTCGCCGTGTCGGGCAAGTCGCTCAGTGAAGTCACGGCGCGGAGGGACGTCTCATTGTGTGGCCTTGACTCGAGCATCAGTCATTACATCAACAGCTGCATGACGTATCATAATGCCAGTACAGCCGTGTGGTGTAAGCCTAGAGCTTAGCGATGACTGGATCAAACTGACGACAAGGTGTGACAACGGCGCACGCTCTGACTCAAGGCACAGTGACATTCACGAATCGGCAGGGACTACGTTGCGCCAATGCCACAGCGGCGGCACGAACCCCCGGGGGGAAAAACAAACACACACACACACACACACACACACACACAAAAAACTCAAAAGAAGCCAAAGAACCGACACTGAAAGAAAGAAAACAAAACAAGAAAGAACAAGAAAAACATTACTTGTACTCGCGACTGACTCAGTGACTGGATGACATGTTTAGGCCTACGCCGTCCTAATGTGTAACTGATTTCCTCCATAGACTGCACGCGATAATGTAAACATATCTGGTCTTAAATAACACCGTATGATATCGCTCAGTGCAAGCAAACATAGGCCTAGCATAACACCAGAGGACAAAGGTTACTGAGTTAGTAGTAACTTGAGTGTAACGTCCCGTCAACCGCACAGTCACCCAAGGACGAAGAGCATAAAGATACACCGGTGTTTGGTCAGGTGGGGAAAGTCGTGAAGTCGACAACTAGTCAGAGTAGTCCCTAATAAATTAATCAGGCAATCAGACGTCCCGAGATAATTCATCACTGACACGTACGTAGCAGCTGTGTCCATCGCGCTCAGCTTCATGATAACGGCAACAAGAAGCAGTCATATAACACTGAACCGCTTGTCTCGGCTTCTAACAACATCTCTGACTCAACCTTCTTCATAGGGACAAAGGAAAAGAGGTTAAAAAACTGATACCCAAGCTGTTCGTTCGTTTCAGCACGGTAGGCTTGTTTAACACCGAGTTTCAAATCGCTTTACGTCCACAGAAACCATAAGGCTTATGAGGGACGGGGAGCCCAGGACGTCCACCTCGGCTTTCACACAGCTCCTGAGCTCTGCGCTACTGTTCAAGTTCAATGTTGCTTTACGTCCACAGAAACCACTGATAAGGGTTATTAGGGACCCAGAAACCATAAAGGTAGGGACCCAGCGTGACGGCCACCTCGACTTTCACACAGCTCCTGAGCTCTGCGCTGTCTTGTTCAAGAAACCATAAGGGTTATTAGGGACGGGGAGCCCAGGACGGCCACCTCGACTTTCACACAGGTCCTGAGTTCTGATGAATGCCGAGTTGTCTCTGGAGAGGTTTTAGTGACGGGGACCGAGATCCCAAGAGGTGGAGGAGGGCGGGGGTTCATACCTAACGCTACACTGTCACCACCAAAATGATTCTGCATTAAAATGGGCAGTGATGAAAGCCGTTTTAATGTTTCATTAACCGTGAGGGGCAAATTCACAAGACAGTGTCCACAATTCACAGTTTTTGAAGCGTGAGAAAGAAGAACCGAAGCGGAATCAAACCGAGGTCCTTCTGCTTACAGCTAGGCCAAATCGGCTCACCCCAAGCTGCACATGAGTTTACAATGTTAACATTAATTTTTTTAATGTGTTGAATGCTTTAATCTATTATGTTGGCGGGCTTTAAAAAAAAAAGTTTACATTGATCTATCTTAGTTCTTAAGCTCCATTGAGCGGAATGGCTTGTTGGTTGAAGTGTTGCTTTACGTCCACAGAAACCGTAGGTTTATTAGGGACGGGAGCCCAGGACGTCCACCTCGACCTTCACACAGCTCCTGAGCTCTGGGCCGTCGGACAGTTAGTTGTATGGTTCGATTCGCAACAACGTGACCGAGTCACAATTAAACGAGAGGACCCCTAATAACCGATGTGTGTTACTATCACAGTGTATCAGTGCAGTGTCACTGGCGTGTGGTGACACCGCATCTCTTACAGGACGACTAGTCGTGAGGAGCTATAGTATCTCCGGGGCCAGGGGACAAAGGCCCGTCAGCGTCCCCACCCCCTAGTCCACCACCTCACCCCTCCATCGCTACCCGCAAACCCAGGACCAATACGTATCTATTAAACTCAGTCGCGCTGACATCGGATACCATAGTTCAGGAGCTGTGTGATAGTCGAGGTGGCCGTCCTGGGCTGTCCGTCCTAACGAGCCTTGTGGTTTCCGTGGACGTAAAGCAATACTGAACCATGCTTCGTCAGTGGTCTCAGCTTGTCCCTAATATGTCAACCGACATCCGAGGACATTAAGCAACACAACCGAACCAACCATCGGATACATTAAACCGGGGAAAACTTACGAAATGTACCGCTATGTGCACGTGTACACAGCGTTTATTTTTCACCACCCTCTACAAACCCCTAGATAACACGTACGGATCTATTAAATTCGTGCTGACATCGGATACAGTGAACCCCGGGAAAACGAAATGTACAGTTATGTGCACGTGTACACTGCGTTTATTTCTCACTGTATACCTTCACATGTGTTGTCGGGACTGACGCAAGCCCGAGGCAAGGTAGATCAGCCTGTTGGGATAGATTGTCCAAACTCTGTCACCAGGAAGGCCATTAATCTGCTTACTGGTTGACTCCATCTCATACCTGTCCCCCATAACCCAGCCCATGCAACAACACGGCAATGACTTTTTCGTGACCTTCTCTTTATTTAGCAACTCAACGCTCATTATAGCCGATGGCAAAACCTATCTGCAGCGGTCTCTGAAAGAGCATTAACACGGCATTTAATTGAACCCACTGATCTATATCCCTGATTTGCTCGTACAGTTTAAAACAAACTACGATCTTTGTTCAGGTCGGAAAAAGACGAAACACGACTCTGGTTATTAAAAGCATAAGCATCAAATAATACTGATGCAGCTGAATGAAACCTGTCCTCATCTGTCGGAAGCATGTCCAGCATCACCACGAAGTTATCATCACCTACCGCCTACCACCACCATCGCCACAACCACCGTGAAGTGTGTTCAGTGGAAGATTTAATTTAGTGATGCCCTTCTCGCCCAACACAGTGAAAAAATAAAACGAAGCCCGCCCCCCCCCCCCCCCCCCCAATACACACGCACGAGCGCACGCACGAACGCACACACACACACGCACGCACGCACGCACGCACGCACGCACACACATACACACACCACCACCAACAACAACAAAACCACCAGCCCCCACCCCTCCACCCCCCCACACACACATTCCTTGTGCAATAACCTTGACACTTGGCAACAGAGTTGTATTGCACTGTATTATACCCAGAGCCACAGTGAACACACGACCGATGACAATTAGTCTGACAGCGTCTCATACCCCGTGCATACATGCGTGAGCTTGACAAAGAAGTGTCTCTGCCCGCCCCAGTGTCACGAATCCCCCACCCACCCTCCAACAGACAAAACTGCACTGCTTACACAGTCTCTCTTGTAGAGGATATGACAGCTAACATCCCATCCGTCCAAGAGTTCCTCCAGTGTGATGTTTCATTTTTCAGACCTCATGCTCGGTAGCCGCTTTTGGTGACCACCTCTGCCCCTTCATCTACCCCCCCCCCCCCATCCCCCCTCGACACACAAACTCATCCATTCCCCATTTCTCCAACCACATCTACCCCCTTCCCCCCACTCCTCTACCCACCCACACCCCCCCTCCCCCCGCACTGCCCACCTCTTGGTAACAACGGAACTGACGGCGCGCCACCAGTCCAAACGTTCCTCCAGTGTATTGTAGCCACCTTGGTGACGTCTTACCCCCCCCCCCCCCCCTTTCCCCTTTTCTCTCCTGCCATTTACCTCAACCACTATCACCCGCTTTTAATCCACAATCACCCGCTTTCAATGACGTGAGGCTTAATGTCCTCAGATGCTGGGCTGACATATTAGGGACACATCCGCTTTCAATCTACCACCACCCGCTTTCAATCAACCACCACCACCCATGTTCAATCAGCCACCACCACCCGCTTTCAATCAACCACCACCCACTTTTAATCAACCACCATTCGCCTTCAGTGATGATGTGGGGCGTAACGTCCACAGATGTCGGGCTGACAATATATATTAGGGACAAATCCGCTTTCAATCCATCATCACCCGCTTTTAATCAACAACCACCCACTTTCAATCAACCATCACCCGCTTTCAGTCAACAATCACCCGCTTTGAGTCAACCATCACCCGCTTTGAATCAACAACCACCCACTTTCAATCCATCATCACCCGCTTTCAATGAACAACTACCCGCTTTCAGTCAACCACCACCTGCTTTCAGCCAATCACTACCCGCTTTCAGTCAACCACCACCTGCTTTAAGCCAACCACCACCCGCTTTCACTCAACCACCACCCGCTTTCAACACAAACAGGCACGCCTGTGTTGCCTACCTCTTGGTGACGACGGATCTAACGGCGTTCCACTTGTTGCGGAGCTCCTCCAGCATGTTGTTGAGGACGTCACGCTCCGGGTCCGTCTTGGTGCAGCGGTCCTTCAGGTTGCGACCCAGTCGGGTGGTGGCGAAGAACGTCGGGTGCTTGGCCTGCAGCTGCAGCTGGAACTTCTGCAACACACCCGCATAGCAACACCTGTAGATCCAGGGGATGAGGATATAATGACTGCGCTGTTCTGTGGGGTGTTTGCCACGATAATGCATTGTGTGTACCATCATATGATAGCGTGTATCACCGTGCATTGCCGGGTTCTCTGGGGGAGGAAGACTGTAACGTATTGTTCTTTTGGGGTGATGATGACGGTGGTACATACTCAGGGGTGAGGATGACAGTAATGTATGTATTGTTCTCTGGAGAGGGAGTGACGAGATTCTATTATTGTCTAGGATGACGATGATGACGACAATCATTCTTCTCTAAGGATGAGGATGACGAGAATGTGTGAGGATGACGATGATGATGTTCGTTGAGGAGAGGATCATCATAATGCATCGTTCTCTAGGGCTGAGGATGATGACAATGCGATGTTCTCTGGGGTTGAGGATGATGACAATGCATTGTTCTCTGGGGCCGAAGATGATGACAATGCACAGTTCTCTGGGGATGAGGATGATGACAATACATTGTTCTTTGAGGATGAGGATGATGACAATGCATTGTTCTCTGGGGTGAAATTGACAATTCTATATTGTTCTTCGCGGTGTGAGGTGACGAGAGTGTATGGTTCTCTGGGGGTTAATGGGGGGGGGTGGAATGAGAATGGGCCTAATCAATTTTATCATGGGTTGCGGAGCAGAAGAAGTGTCCGGAGAAATAAACACCTGAAGATGAATGTGCGCACCACAAAAGGCTGAAACCAGGGCAAGAGAGAGGCGAAGAAAGACCACTATCAAAAATCCCTCATGTCATGCTTTAATTGTCAAACATTTTATCAGTACCACAAAACAATCCCGATCAAGGAAAGCAAACTGATAGTGCCCAATTGACGCCACACGCACAATAGGGGACACAACAAAGACCTGAACCGTTTACAATAACTATCACCCTGCACGCGTGTAATGATTTCTACAAATCGTAGATAATCGGCATACATTCACAGGTCGATGTATTGAGAGAATTAAGCTTGATCAGTTTTTGTTTTGTCATGTAACTGTAGTACGTCTTCAAGCCCTCCGAACCACAATCTTCGCGCCGCGCGCGCCTTTCTGTCAGTTATTACGAAGGCGATTTCATACACACGTCTACAAAAGCTCCATGCCATTGTCAGGTGAGCTGCTCACCCCACCCCACCCCGTCACCCCAGCCCCGCTCAACCGCCCGCGTTCCTATCCCAATTTAGTTCATTCTTCTGTTGCTTTACGTCCACAGAGACCGTAAGGACTATTAAGGACGGGCAAGTGCAAAATTGTTCCCCTTTATTAGCGCTGACACGCTCACAAGTAAACGCGCCTGCATTGTCGTACTTTTGTTGCCGACCACGCCCACTTGGTATTGTTTGCTCTTGAACCTAAAGCAAGCTGATGAGTATTGACTGTTCACCCACAGGCCCACGACGACCAACCGCTGTAGTCTGTTGGACATACCCATGGACATACCTACATGTACGTAAGTCTTTGGCCATACCAAAACTGTGCGTCACTGGTCACAGAGACCATGGAAC
The DNA here is from genome assembly GCA_018857735.1 of Alviniconcha marisindica. NCBI lineage: Eukaryota > Metazoa > Mollusca > Gastropoda > Provannidae > Alviniconcha > Alviniconcha marisindica. Next base: position 805,643 of record JABMCL010002295.1, read on the forward strand.
TGTAGCATATAATATCCTGCACCAGTGGACAACGAACAGGAAAGCCTGTTAAATGAGTCAGGAGAATGCTGACGAAGCATGGGCACGACTGGATGGTGATTATCCTCAGCCTGCACTGTCTTTCACCTCTATCAGTGTGTACGCTCTCTCTCTCTGTGTCTTTCTCTGTGTCCCTCTCTCTCCCCTCACTCGGGGTGTGTGTGTGTGTGCGTGCGTGCGTGCGTGTGGGTGTGTGCGTGCGTGCATGCATGCGCACGCGCTTGTGTATGTGCGTGAGCGCGCGCTGCATATAGTCAATTATGTTTGAACCCGTGTTGATGTTTACATCATTTGTCAGTTGTATGATAAACTGATAAAAAAAAAATGTATCTCGATGTACATCATGTGTCAGTTCTTCGTTCTTCCTCTACGAAATTTCTGACTACCACGCGTCAACCCGAAAAGTGAGATGGCGCACGATCCTTTCCGGCAACACCAGGCTTGCTCCACTTGACAGGAATTTGCTGCCACTGTATATACATCCGCCTCTCCTCGACATTGTCATCTTTTAAAGCGCGGCTTTCCGTAATATTATCCTGTCTGTCTGTCCGTCTTTGAAGAACGCTTATTGTATGTTGGAGACAAAGAACGAAGGATAGCTCAATGAGCTGTTTTGAACTTAGACAAAAAATTACATTAATATTTTTTTTAGTGTTGTTGAATGTATACCATAGCACTTGTTCATTGTGTTGATTTTTATGATCGCTTCTTTCTATAGTTTGTATCGTGATTCTGCACAGCGCCATGAGCTTGTAATTTTGTCACAGTAAGTAAACATGGTGCTTAACGTCCACAGAAACCATGAGGCTTATTAGGGACGGGGAGAAGGGGGGGGGGGGGGGGGGGGGGGAGGTTGGGGAAGAGGGAGATTATATACCTATCGCTACGCTGTCACCACCAGAATGATTCCTGCATTAAGATAGGCAGCGATGAGAGCCATTTTAATGTTTCAGTAGGAAGTGACGGACAAAGTCACAGGACAGTGTCCACAAACCACAACCTTACCGAGGTCCTTCCGCTTACTAGCCTAACGCCTTACCGCTAGGCCAAACCGGCTCACAATTTTGTCACAGGGTACATACCGCCGCGTTATAACAGTTATTATCATTATGCGTTCTGTTATATTTGTATTGTTCAGGGCTTCGAGTCGCAGGATAGGCGCTTTAGAAATGTCCATAAGTATTAATTATCATCCTTATTATTGACCAAACAACCGCCTCAAGAGCCTGTCAGCAGGTGCGGGTGGGGGTCCTAATGGCGAAGGTGTGCAACAAGCGAGCAGTTGGGTAACGTGCTCACCCACAGGAGGATCTCGCGCGGCTGTGAAGACCCGATTAGCTTGACACCTGTCACCTTGTGACGGTCGCCCTTTACTGTCATCCCAGCGTCAGGTAACACTCCCAGGGGTGACTGCATGCTAAGCCAGCCGAGTGAACAAGTTACTGTTACGCTCTGTGTGTGTGTGTGGCAAACTGCACGTTAAGCCAGCCGAGTGAACACGTTGTGCAAGTTACTGTTACGTTCTCTGTGTGTGGCAAACCAGCCACGTTGTTCCCTCTTCCCCCACCTCCACACACTCCCTTCCCCACTGATGTCGGTTGACATATTAGGGACAAACTGTAACCAATGCCGAAGCATGGTTCAGTGTTGCCTCACGTCCACAGAAACCGTAAGGCTCACTAGGACGGAAAGCCCAGGACGGCCACCTGACTTTCACACAGCTCCTGAACTCTGCCTTCCACACCTTCTCCCCGTCCCTAATAAACCTTATGGTTTCTGTGGATGTTAAGCACATGTTTACTTACACGTTGTGCAAGTTACTGTTATGCTCTCTGTCTGCGTGGCAAACTGCATGTTAAGCCAGCCAAGTGAACACGTTTTCCCTCTTCTCCCACCTCCACACTCCCTTTCCCACCTTCTCCTCGTCCCTAATAAGCCTTATGGTTTCTGTGGACCATGTTTACTTACACGTTGTGCAAGTTACTGTTACGCTCTCTGTCGGTGTGGCAAACAGCATGTTAAGCCAGCCGAGTGAAAACGTTGTGCAAGTTACTGTTACGCCCTCTGTCTGTGTGGCAAACTGCATGTTAAGCCAGTCGAGTGAAAACGTTGTGCAAGTTACTGTTACGCTCTCTGTCTGCGTGGCAAATGGCGTCCAGGTGTGTCTCGGATGGATGCACGAGCAAGGGATCGGCAACCGTACGTGTTTGCCCTCGCGCGGCTGAGGCGAGTCTGAAGACCGGAAGGACTGTGACAGGAAACTGGAGGCAATCGACAGAAACAGGCAAGGCTTGCTTGGCGCACTGCTCGAGTGACTACACACAAAACCAAAACCATGGACCTATGTCTAAGTCCTTGGCCAAAACCACAGATTATCTGTCTGGATCTCGAGGCAAGCCCGGGTCAGCTTCCCCTCCCCCTTCCCTTTTGTTGTTGTTGGTAGTGGTGAGGTTGTTTTTTTTTGTGTGTGTGTGTGTGGTATCGGCTCACTCGGTGGGATTCTGGGGTCGCGAGGAATCACGATGCCACGCTAAATACAAAAAGGCAAGATGCAAACACGACACGCAGGGTACCAGGCGAGATCAAAAGATCTTAGAGGAGGGAGGTGGAGCTGGACCCTCAACTTAGCCCAGAAGAGATCATGAGTAGGGAGGTGGAGCTGGGCTAAGAAGATTGCGGGACTTCCTTTGCTTGAGTTGTCCAAGTTGTTCGTCAACAGCAGTGCGACGGACATTGTCTTTGTGACTCTGGCCAGGCACAGCAGTTGAAACAGCAATTGCGCAGTGCACAAGTCGCTGGGCAATGGCGAGGGGACACCGCCCTAACACTTCCATTGTTCTGGCGGCGGTCCACGGTCTCTCCTGTCTTTTTCGGGCGGTTTCCGCGGTCGAGCCTTCACTCTTTCGGCCCCTTCCCACTCTGCCCCCGTCCCTAATAGGCCATCTCGCCTCCGTGGACGTAAAGCACCATAAATCCACGACACGAACTTTGGAAGAAAAGGAACTGTTGAACATTTGCTATCTTTATGATACTTTTATACACATACAGATAAACTTAAAGAGAATGACCCGGCAATCAGTTCAATGGCTATAAGTACTGGATTGGCGCTCGGGGACATAATAGTCCCACGACTTGATCAGTACTGGATTTACACTTTGGGATCGTTTAATATGCCTTGATCAGTTGTAGGCATTTGAGGACACAACTCTAATACTCGAATAAAAGTTTAGGTGGACACTACAGTTTCATGCCTCGATCGGTATACTGACGTACACTTCGGAGCAGTATAGTTCCATGACTTGATCAGTACTGACTTGTGTACACTTGTAGACGTAACTCCAGTTGGCTTTGTTCAGTCAAAGTCTATATACAATACATCAATGAAAGAGCCATATACTGAGGCTATCTATGAAAAAACATAGCTAGCTACTTCCGTGAAATAAATCTGCCAGTTGGCTTGGTTCCGTCAAAGTCTATATGCAATATATCCACGAAAGTGTCATATCCGTGAAAAATCATAGCTAGCTACTTCCGTCTGATAAACCTGCCAGTTGGCCTGGTTCGGAGAAAGTCTATAAATCCACGTAAAAGCCGTATAGATATCCATGAAAAACCATAGCAAGCTTCTTCCATGAAATAAATCTGCCAGTTGGCGTGGTTCCATCAAAGTCTATAGTAAGTAACGTGGTGTTTTAGGCCCAGTCAACCATTACGGCATCAAAGTCTACATATCCATGAAAAAGTCATATATTCATGAAAAACCATAGCTATAGTTACTTCCGTGAAATAAATCTAGCAGTTGCCGTGTTCCGTCAAAGTCTATATATCCACGAAAAAACATAGTTACTTTGGTAAAATAAATCTACCATTTGGCTTCGTTCCGTCAAAGTCTATATATCCATGAAAAAGTCAGAATTATATTCATGAAAAACCATAGCTATAGCTACTTCCGTGAAACAAATCTGCCAGTAGGTTTGGTTCCATCAAAGTCAAAATTTGATCCACGAAAATGTCATATATCCATGAAAAATCATAGCTATAACTTTGGACAGAACTACACTTGGGACCCCCTTTCGCTACACCAAACTAAAAATAATGCATTACAGATTGGTGTCGCCCTGTTGCGGCACGTTTTGTCACTACGGCACGTTTTGTCACGTTTTGGATATCAGTACATGTGATATTGTATGTGTCACTTTGTGTGTGTGTGTGTGTGTGTGTGTGTGTGTGTGTGTGTGTGTGTGTGTGTGTGTGTGTGTGTGTGTGTGTGTGTGTGTGTGTGTGTGGTGTGTGTGTGTGTGTGTGTGTGTGTGTGTGTG
>JABMCL010002295.1:812500-815000 GCA_018857735.1 Alviniconcha marisindica
GGCTGTTTGAGAAGATGCGGGTTGATTTTAGTGGTTGTTTGAGAAGAAGAAGGCTGAGTCTAGTAGTTGTTTGAGAAGAGGTTGATTCTAGTGGTTGTTTGATAACAAGAGGGTTGATTCTAACAGTTCTTTGAGATGATGCGGTTGGTTCTAGTGGTTGTTTGAAAAGGAGAGGGTTGATTCTTGTGGTTGTCTGAGAAGAAGAGATTGATTCTTGTGGTTGTCTGAGAAGAAGAGGTTGATTCTAGTGGTTGTTTGAGAGCCAAAGGAAGAAGTTCGCTCAGGATGTAATGAACAATTATCTCAACATGTGCTGGCCTTGTTCATGACGTCACAAAGTTTAAATTTGGTCAAAATGGCAGCACGCACGGCCGTATTTTTGCAACATTTAAACGTCGATTTGAACCTTCTCTATTATTTATGTGAGCAAGTGCTCTTTGTACGTTTTTACAATAATCCCGCCCCGGTTATCAGATCCATGCAATTTCATTACTGGAGCAGACGACGCTTTTGAACCGGAGCAGACGACGCTTTTGTTTTGAAGCGCTGCGTGTTGCGTAACGCCACATGGCCTTCCCACAGCAGACCGGCAATAGCCGCCGGTGCGCGCCATTTTCAAATCTGTTTACTCCCTTAATATTTTGACCGCTTGTTTGTTTACCCGCTACTCCTTGTTCACCTAGTCCTTTTCGTTATACACCAAAGCCATGTGTAATATAATCTGGCATCTTAGAATGGTTATTTAGATCTTATTTAGACGCAGGATCGAGCTTAATCAGTACCCGATGCCTCTCTGGGTCCATTCTTTTTATAGCCGTCGTCTGCATGGCGCGTTCTCTGTTTAGTACTAATGAATAGTAGTGAATCGTTGTTTTGACTCGATTGAAGTAATTCTGTATCGATCAATGCTTTGTCGTATAGTATTTTGCTTAGCTGACTTCATGTTTAGTGTTTATTTTGGGTTGAAATTAATTTATTGAGTATTGTGTACTGTAGAAGCTAAGTTGTATTCATAGACTACTTGGTATCACTATCAGCGCTGCCTGCGACTAAAATAACGCGTCCCAGGTGAAAGTTCGCACCGATTGTTTTAGTGCTAGTCTTTGAGTGTGTCTTGCTTCTCTTACAGAGCGTTGTATTGTAATTGTTATGTACCATTTTAACCGTGGGAGCGTGCACTTTATTCTGATGTAAGTTTTATTGACAGTTATATTTTGTACATTGTGTTAGTTGTGATTTAGTTGTACGAATCTGCTTATAGATAGGTGCAAGCCACGCTTCCCACTCTTGTTGTAAATTAAGTAAGTCATGTGTGTACATTTTGTTTATACGGTTTAACTTGAAAGGTTGTAACTGTAGCTTTTATTTGATGTATTTCATGTTTTAATTAGTTTAGTTATTGTTGAGGAAACTGTATTTGTGCGGGCCAAGGAAACACAATCAGTGTCAGCCATTTTGTGGTCCAGAGGGCTGATTTCATTGTAGCGATAGCGTGTGTTCTTTGCGGCCCGCGCAGTTCTCTTATCTATGCGTGCGCGTGAGGATTTTGGGTGTGCTGAGAAAGTTGTCTGCAGCTGTAGAATAAAGCCTGTTTGCCGTCACCGCCTGCTGTGGTCTCCATTTTGACTGACTCCGCTGCCTGTGTCCTGTCCTACCACTCCACTCCATTACATTTATTTTTTGGAAATATGTTTTATTTATTAATCTTTATATATAACAAACTAGACCAGAAGACTGCCAAAAAGTGTATCTTTTGTTCCATTCCCACCAATCAGGCCTGTGATTCTTCTTCAGTCTTGGCTTTCCCCTTAAGCACTCATCCCATGTCGCAGCGCGGGATCGGATCAGTAAAGTAAGTAAGTAAACACAGAAACCATGAGGCTTATTAGGGACGGGGAGAAGGAGGCAAGGGGGTATGGAGATGGGGGAAGAGGGAGGTTATATACCTATCGCTACGCGGCTGTCACCACCAGAATGACTTCTGCATTAAGATGGGCAGCGATGAGAGCCATTTTAATGTTTCATAATTGTGAGGGACAAAGTCACAAGACTGTCCATAGACCACAAATTTTGAAGAGAAAGGAGAGCCGAAGCAGATTCGAACCGAGGTCCTTCTGCTTACCAGCCGAACGCCTTACCGCTAGACCAAACCGGCTCACAGTCGGATCAGAGACACGACATGAAGTAAAGTGTGGCCGAGTCTTCTCAATGATTGGACCTAGCCACGGTGAGCTTCTGGTCATTGTTCAGGAGCTGTGTGAGAGTCGAGGTGGCCGTCCTGGGCTTTCCGTCCTAACGAGCCTTATGGTTTCCGTGGACGTAAAGCAATATTGAACCATGCTCACACATTGGTCTCAGCTTGTCCCTAATATGTAAACCGACATCCGAGGACATTAAGCAACACCGGAAGAAGAAGAAGAAGAAGAAGAAGAAGAAGAAGAAGAGCTTCTGGGTCCACTGCACCCTTTGAACGCCAGTGAAGAGGAACCTGTGGTGGGTT
>JABMCL010002295.1:820000-822500 GCA_018857735.1 Alviniconcha marisindica
ATCGATGTCAGACTTCATGAGATTGGGCTGCCTGGCAGAGGGGTTGAGGAACCGGTCCAGGGTGACGGAACTCTCGTCCAGCCAATCACACAGCTCCTTCCATGCGTCGTGGAACTGCACAGAACACAAACAAGCAAAACGTGGACATTGACGGCGCAGTTCCAGCGTGATCTTCCACTATTACATACACATGGTGTATATAATACCTTGTTCGCCTTCATAACGCTTGTAATTCTCTGTCCAAACAGAATGGAAACTACTTCACTTTTGCACGTAAGTTTGATCTTTCTTAATGCAAAAGTCCTTATCCTTTTTCCTTGTCAATCATTATGCTTCGTCAATGATCATATCTTAATTAGCAAAAGATCATTTCCTTGGTTCAGGCCTGGCCCAAGACTTAAAACTAGAAACTGAACTTAAGATCTTTTGGTGGGTCCTTTTCATCCTCAGTAGCTGTCTCTCAAATCTAATGAAATTGTCTCTACAATTATACCCTGCTTCCCTCCAGTCACCACCCACCCACAGACCCTGTTCCAAGCTTAAAATAAAGGACACCCCTTTTTTTCAGCGCTAGTGATGACCTACCCTCTTGTCTTCCTTGTAAGCCTGCTGCAGCAGCCGACCCCTCTCGTCGGTCCGGCGCAGGATCTTCTTCCAGCGCAGACGGATGCCCACCAGCAGGTTCTTGACGTAGATGGTGTCCTGCTTGCGCCCGAAGTGCTTGAGGTAGGTCCCCGTGCGGTCAAGCGTGGCCATGCGCTCAGACTGCGCCTGCATGTCCTCCCGTATCGCCTGCAACGTACGTGTGAAGGGACTGTGTCAGTGAACAGTGGCAATAAATGGTTAGTGGACTGAAAGGTAAGTAGGTCCCTGTGCGGTCTAGCGTAGCCATGCGCCTGAATGTCCTCCTGTATCGCATGTAATGTACGTGTGAAGGGACTGTGTTAGTGATCAATGGCAATAAATGGTTACTGGAATGAAAGGTAAGTAGGTCCCTGTGCGGTCTAGTGTAGCCATTCACCTGAATGTCCTCCCGTAAGGCCTGCAACGTAAGTGTGAAGGGACGGTGTGAGTGATGAATATCGATAATAGTAAACATGTTGCTTTACGTCCACAGAAGCGAGATGGCTTATTAGGGACTGGGAAAGGTGGGGGTGGGAGGGGGAAAGAGTGAGAGGCTCGTCCTCGCAATCCGTCCCTCAAAAGACCGAGGAGGCCGTGGTCCACCGCCAGAACAACTACGTTAAGGCAGTGGGGACCTCGCCAGTGCGAAGCAACTGGTGTACTCCGCTAATTGCTGTTTTAACTGCTGTGCGGAGCAGAGTCACAAGGACAATGTCCGTAGCACAGCTGTCGTGGAACAACTGAAGCAAAGGTTAGTCCAACTTTCTGAGCCCAGCTCCGCCTCCCTGCTCTTGATCTTTGCTAGGCTCTCTTGAGGGTCTAGCACTACCTCCCATCTCTTAATCTCGCCTGGACCCGCAAATGATAGTCCAACTCTTCGTGAGAGTCCAGCTCACCTCCCTCCTCTTGATCTCACCTGGACTCTGCAATGGCAGTAAATGATAACTGGACTGAAAGGTAAATAGGTCCCTGATGAAGAAGTGATGCTTAATGTCCTCAGATGTCAGCTGACATATTAGGGACAAGTTGTGACCAATGCCGAAGCACGGTTCAATAATTCTTTACGTCCACGGAAACCAGAAGGCTCGTTAGGACGGACAGCTCAGGACGGCCACCTCGACTCTCACACAGCTCCTGAACTGTGGATAGGTCCCTGTGTGGTCTTGCGTATATATAGCCATGCGCTCGACTGCGCCTGCATGTCCTCCCGTATCGACTGCAACGTGCGTGTGATGGGACGGTATCAGTAATCAGTGGCAATACGTGACATTTGTCAGCACCCAGACAAGATTCGTTTTCTTCGCTTTCACCAACGTTACTATATTACTGTTATTTGTTTACCACTCTTCTTTCCTTTTACGATTTGGTTCATCTTCCTCCCTCGTACCAATACGACCTGATGGTTCTTTTTCTTCCCCTTTACTAATGTGAATCTTATTAGGGTGACCCTTTGCAACTGACCGGACGTAAAAGTCCAGGCAAACGAACGGAAAAGGTTTGTCTTTAAGAATCAAAGCGTAGCACATTTGTTAGATGTACGTAAAGACTACACGGTAGACTGTTAGATGATGAACAAATCAACAACGACAACAACAGCAACAACAACAAAACCAAAAGAAAAATCAACAAAACAAAAGGGAGTTAATTAGCGTTCGAAATATGTAAAATAAGTACAATAACAAAGACCTCAGTCGCCCTCTTGTCTTCCTTGTAACTCTCATTTGGCATGCGTGTAAATACAAGGTACATAACCTCCACCAGAGGTACATCCTCTAAACATCCCAAAACAAGAACCAAACTCTAGTTACACCTGCCAAACTGTCACTGGAGCCATGCAGCCTGAAGCAAAAACTCACGTTGTGGTCGGCGATCTGCT
>JABMCL010002295.1:827500-830000 GCA_018857735.1 Alviniconcha marisindica
GGATCAATCTGAGGGCCACCGACCACGGATTCTGTCCCAGTTCAACATGAACACTCTCCAACTCGAATTTCTTCCAGCAATTCCCAGGATGGCGTCAGCATGAACACTACATCGAGCACGAACTCAACACAAAAACAACTCCATCGAGCACGAACAAAATAACCCAACTCCATCAAGCACGAATTCAACACAAAAACCAACTCCATCGAGCACGAACTCAACACAAAAACAACCCCATCGAGCACGAATTCAACACAACAACAACCCCATCGAGTATGAATTCAACACAACAACAACCCCATCGAGTATGAATTCAACACAAAAACAACCCCATCGAGTATGAATTCAACACAAAAACAACCCCATCGGAGCACGAATTCAACACAAAAACAACTCCATCGAGCACGAATTCAACACAAAAACAACCCCATCGGAGCACGAATTCAACACAAAAACAACTCCATCGAGCACGAACTCAACACAAAAACAACCCCATCGAGCACGAATTCATCACAAAACAACAACAACAACTCCATCGAGGACGAATTCAACAGGCCCCCTAGACAAGCCGACTGCACGCCAACGTTCCCCAGCTCACCTCTCGTTCAGCGATGCCCCTGAGCACGTCGTTCCACTTGTCGTTGGCCGCCAGCACGGGGCGGTACAGGGTCTCCGCGGCCACGGGTGACTGGTCCTTCAGCGCGTCCAGCTGCTGGTTCAGCTGCTGCATCTCCACAATGCGGGGATGGATCTGGCTCTTGAACAGCTGCACAGCACATTAAAGGTCACAGGGAGGAACATAGCGGGGGTCAGTGTGAACTGCCCCGTCAGTACATGCACTGATCTGGCTGTTTAACAGATGCACAGAACAGCAGGTGGGGACAGCGAGGGTCAGTGTGAACTGCCCCGTCAGTACATGCACTCATCCGGCTGTTTAACAGCTGCACAGCAAGCACAGCAGCGGGGACAGCGAGGGTCAGTGTGAACTGCCCCGTCAGTACATGCACTGATCTGGCTCTTGAACAGCTGCACAGCATAATGAGGGTCACAGCGAGGGTCATAGCGGGGGTCAGTGTGAACTGCCACGTCAGTACATGCACTGATCTGGCTGTTTAACAGCTGCACAGCACAGCAGGCGGGGACAGCGAGGGTCAATGTGAACTGCCCCGTCAGTACATGCACTGATCTGACTGTTGAACTGCCCCGTCAGTACATGCACTGATCTGACTGTTGAACAGATGCACAGCACAGCACAGCAGGCGGGGACAGCGATGGTCAGTGTGAACTGCCCCGTCAGTACATGCACTGATCTGACTGTTGAACAGATGCACAGCACAGTGAGGGTCACAGCGAGGATCATAGCGGGGGTCAGTGTGAACAGCCCCGTCAGTACATGCACTGATCTGACTGTTGAACAGATGCACAGCACAGTGAGGGTCACAGCGAGGATCATAGCGGGGGTCAGTGTGAACTGCCCCGTCAGTACATGCACTGATCTGACTGTTGAACAGATGCACAGCACAGCACAGCAGGCGGGGACAGCGAGGGTCAATGTGAACTGCCCCGTCAGTACATGCACTGATCTGACTGTTGAACAGATGCACAGCACAGCACAGCAGGCGGGGACAGCGAGGGTCAATGTGAACTGCCCGTCAGTACATGCACTGACCTGGCTGTTTAACAGCTGTACAGCACAGCGGGTGGGGATGGCGAGGGTCAGTGTGAACTGCCCCGTCAGGACATGCACTGATCTGGCTGTTGAACATCTGTACAGCACAGCGGGTGGGGATGGGGATGGCGAGGGTCAGTGTGAACTGCCCCGTCAGGACATGCACTGACGCGACTCGTGCTCGGGCAAAGACAGTCTTAATCGTTACGAGTAAGTTACAATATTCGGTCTAAACCGATAAAAAAAAATTAAGGCTACTTTTGGCGAGTGAAACGACAATCCGTCTGAGCCGGGAAGGATTCTTTCGATGAGCAAAAGTATAACCAATTCTGTACGACAACCGCGAGTACCGGTGTAGCTGTTTACATTAAAAGACTGAACAGGCATTACATTTTGTTCGTCTAAGATTTTCACACTGTTTTGTTGCGTTAACCTTTTGTGTGTTGTGAACATTTACGTGTAATTTCAGACTTATAATCGCTGCCCAGCTAATATAACTAGTCATTTTTTTATATTTTATTTTTGAATAATTCTTTTTTGAAATGATGACTGTGGTGAAAGAAACAAACGAGGTAGCTCCTGCGTACCTTGATTTCCTCCATCTGGTCTCTGAGTGTGCCGGGGTCGCTGGCTGGAGGCCTCATTCCCGCCAGCTTGTGTTCCGCCAATGGCAGCCAGGAGTTGATTGCCTGCAGACCGACACACAGAAATTACAGTCTCGGTTCTAAACGGATACAGTTTTTCGTTCGTATCTGGACTGAATGAATATTGTCCTTGTTACGTTTTGCCTATATGAGTATCAGCTGGTAGAAATGAGTAGAAGTTCCATTA
>JABMCL010002295.1:835000-837500 GCA_018857735.1 Alviniconcha marisindica
GTTACTGAAAGAACAGGCCCAAAGTATTAGAGCCAACAGTTATATCTATACGTCAGTTCTATGTCCTCAAAACATGACACGGGCATGATAAACAACAAAGTTACATGTTATTTATTCCGTCAATTTAAACAACACACACACACACACACACACACACACACACACACACACACACACACACACACACACACACACACACACACACACACACACACACACACACACACACACACACACACACACGCGCGCGCGCGCACACACACACGGCACACACACACACACACACACACACACACACACACACACACACACACGGACAAAGAACTGACAGAAATATACGTGTCCAACTCATCAGCTTCTTATACAGACCCTGTTCTCATCAATCTCATTCTTCAGTTTGGCTGGAGCGGCTGGTACGGGGTCTGCACTGTTCACCACTCTGTTCAGGCCGTCGAGGTCCTCCAGAAGCTGGTCAAGCGAGTCCACCACCTGAACACACGCAAAGGTAACATTTGAAAACTTTAGTGCCGTGCTTTCCGATAACTCGCATACTATCTACGCATTACACTGTCAGGTACTCTGACAGTATGCAAGCATGTATTTAAATGTGATCCCAAAAGTCAAAATAATTTTTTTCTTTATTTTTGGACCACTCTTCACTTCAAGAACGTCTTTTGTCATCTGTACGTTTTTCCTATCCTGACTAACTTAAGCAAGGACGCAACGCAAAAGGCAGCATATCAAGTAACAATTTGAAAATGAAAAACAAAACACACGCACGCATACACGCACGCATACACGCACGCACACACCACACACACACACACACACACACACACACACACACACGCACACGCACGCACGCACGCACGCACACACACACACACACACACACACACACACACACACACACACACACACACACACACACACACACACACACACACACACACACACACCACCCATCCACCAATGCCCCCAACAACAGAATTATATTTATTTGTTATCAAACGTCCAGGTTAACCGTACGGGTTAATAACAATTAACAACTGGAAGTTGGCTACTCCTCCTCCTGATTTCACTGATGAGTAGAATTTTATTTTTATGTTACCCCCCTCCTTCTCCACCCAACAAAGCAACAAGAACACAGTATGCCCCACATCTGAACCCACCTCTTGTGTGAACTCTTGTTTCTTCTCGGCTAGTTCTCTGCCCTTTGAGCGTGCCTGCGACCGCAGCGCCTCGTAGCGGGTGTTGGCGCCCATGAGCTTGTTGTGGAGGTCAGTGGCCTCCGACACCCCGCACAGGTCCATCAGGTCCATGCCCGTGGAGTTGAGGTCGTCGATGAACAGCTTGTGGTCATCAATGATCTGCTGCGTCGTCTGTGTGCATATGGGAAAACAAAGGTTTTTGTCAAGTGTCCTTTGATTTCCATTCCCTTCTTCTGCATGACTACTTTGGATAAGATCCAAACACAAAAAGGTTCAAACGAACGCTTGTTTATTTTAACACGGACACACAGTATGCAAATTTTCGGGGAAATCCCCTTTATCAAGCCACAAAACGACACTTAAACAACTGATAAACGGTCAAAAACGATGAAAAGTGAAAGAAAAAGACTTATCTTGCTTTGGTTTAGTTTTTACAGCTTGTTCGGTGTTTGGTTCACTTTGGATAAATTTGGGAAAATCGGATTGAGTGATACGACTTGGAACAGCTTTGTTTTGAACCAGACATATCTGTTTGCAGCCTACGTTATCAAAAAGGTAATGTCTTTTGTTGTTTGTTTTCAGTGCTCCATTTTCTGAGTTCATTTGCATGCCAGTTTTCACTTTATTTTTGTCTGCTTTCGAAGCGACTGAACATTTCGATTCTGACAGTGATAACTGAAACTGCTTTTTGCCGACAAGAAGACGAAAACACGACGAGCAGTCAAAGCAACAAGAACAAAAACATGACGAGCAGCTCAAACAAAACAACAACAGAAACACGACGAGCAGCTCAAACAAAACAACAACAAAAACACGACCAACAGCTCAAACAAAACAACAACAACAACATAAACATGACGAGCAGACCCCCCCCAATTTTTTTAAAAATAAAAATAAATTTTAAAAAAATCACAAAAAAAATCACTAGCAACAGACCAAGGATGTAATTCAATGACCGTTCCTACCCTGAGATGATCGTGTTGCTTCTTGACCTCCTCCAGGTTGTCCCCGGGTTGTCCCTGCGCCCTGAGTTCCGCCTCCATCTCCTCCAGCCAGGCCTCCACCTCCGACAGGTTCTCGTTCAGGTGCGTGGCCAGCGGCAGGGCCGACTCCAGTTGCTGCAACCACAACACTCGGTCATTCTGCCGAAAGTGCAGGTAGCAGGTTACAGCTAAACACACACGCTTCCAACCTATGTAGCTTTGAATGAAGTGACACTGTAAACTGGTCCATGGTTGCCCCATGACGATTTTGACGGGGTTCTAATTACAAACTCATTTATCGTTTTG
>JABMCL010002295.1:840000-882500 GCA_018857735.1 Alviniconcha marisindica
TGGCCAGCTTCTCCTTGTCCAGGCTGACAGTGTTGCTGGTCCGCAGCTTGCCCTCCGCCTCCGCGATGCTGTCCTCCACGCCGTCCAGGCGACTCATCACGTTCTGCTGCTCCGTCAGGCTGGCGTCCAGGTGCTCCTCTTGCTCGCCGATCTCCTCCAGCAGAGCCGAGTACTGTTCCGCGCGGGTGTCGATGATGTCTCGCACGTCCTCAGCCTCGGAGGTCATTCCAGCCTCGGCCAAGCCATCAGCCAGCCTCTCCCCGGCCAAGGTGAGGTCCTTCAGCTTGCGCTCCTGGCCTATCAGCTCCGCCTTGATGTTCCTCAGCGTGTCAAGGTCGCGGGCGTCTTTCTGCGGGTCCTTGCCGAAGGTGTGGTTCTGGATCTCGGCCACCTGCTCTTGGATGACCGGGTAGACGCCGGTCAGCTTGTCGTTGAGGTCGTCGAACGTCTTCTTGTTCTTCACCAGGGCCGCCAGGCGGTCCATGTGCTTGGCGCACTCCCTGGAGATGTCCTTGAACTTGGCCTCGATGGACTCGATCTCCTCGTCCAGCACGCCTGCCTCGCCCTCCTCACTGATGGTGGGCAGGATCTGCAGCCGCTTGCGGTAGGCGTCCACCTCCCGCTCAAAGTCCTGCACACCGCACACAGCAGGGGGTCAGGATGGTGTATCATGTCATAATTATACAGGAGATAATGTCTCAGGGTATCGTGCAATGTATGTCTGTGTCCACCTCCCTCTCAAAGTCCTACACAGCTGGAGATCAGGGTCATGTGTCATGTCTTAATTATACAGGGATAGTGACTCAGTGTATTTTGCAATGCAAATCTGTGTCCACCTCCCTCTCAAAGTCCTACACACCGCACAGAGCTGGGGGTCAGGATCGGTAATTATTACTTTGCAATGTATGTCTGTGTCCACCTTCCTCTCAAAGTCATACACACAGCTGGGGGTCAGGATGGTGTATCATGTCATAATCATACAGGGGATACAGGGGATAATGTCTCAGGGTATTGGGCAATATATGTCTGTGTCCACCTCCCGCTCAAAGTCCTGCACACAGCTGGAGGTCAGGATTGTGTATCATGTCATAATTATACAGGGGTTAATGTCTCAGGGTACTGGGCAATGTAAGTGTGTGTCCACCTCCCGCACGGAGCTGGAGATCAGGACAGTGGCGTCATGTCATAATTATACAGGGGATAGTGTCTCAGGGTATCGTGCAACATGGACGTCTGTGTCCACCTCCCCCCTCCCTCCACAATGTTTTGCACACTGTCGGAGGTCAGGATCGTGTATCATGTCATAATTATACAGGGGATAGTGACTCAGTGTATTTTGCAATGTGAGTCTGTGTCCACCTCCCGCTCAAAGTGCACTGCTCCACATAAAGCTGGAGGTCAGGATCGTGTATATTGTTATAATTATACAGGGGTTAATGTCTCAGGGTATTGGGCAATGTAAGTCTGTGTCCATCTCCCGCACGGAGCTGGAGATCAGGACAGTGGCGTCATGTCATAATTATACAGGGGATAGTGTCTCAGGGTATTGAGCAATGCAAGTCTGTGTCCACCTTCTGCTCAAAGTTCTGTACACGGCTGGATGTCAGGATCGTGTATCATGTCATAATAATACATGAGATAATATTTCAATGTATTTTGCAATATACAGCTAGATGTCAGGAACGTGTATCATGCCATAATAATACATGTCTGAGATAATGTTTCAATGTATTTTGCAATATACAGCTGGAAGTCAGGAACGTGTATCATGTCATAATAATACATGAGATAAGGATTCAATGTATTTTCAGTGAATTGTAAGTCTGTGTCAGTCCGCTTCCCGCTCAAAGTCCACCAAACCACATGGAGCTGGAGGTCAGGTCAGCGCGTCATGTTATACTTATACAAGGGATGGTGACTCGGTGTATGCATCGTGTAAAGCTGTTATTACTGTTGTTGTGACGTTCCCCAGCTGAACACAACTGAACACTCTCCGGGGGGTCACCAGATAAATTACATGCAACTGTATATTGAAAAGTGTATTCACGTGATGAGAGGATTGTGTGCGATATGTTTAAACACACACACATACACACACACACACACACACACACACACACACACACACACACACACACACACACTCTCTCTCTCTCTCTCTCTCTCACACACACACACACACACACACACACACACACACACACACACACACACTCTCTCTCTCTCTCTCTCTCTCTCAAACACACACACACACACACACACACACACACACACACACACACACACACACACACACACACACACACACACACACACACACACACACACACACACTCACACACACACACACTCACACACACACACACACACACACACACACACACACACACACGACATGGGCAGCTACATGCTATCTTCGGAGGATTTGTCTTCATTTTGGGGGGGTGGATATTGTTAACAGCCTCTGTAAAGTGCTTATCATGGCCTAATTTGCTTTTCTTCCGTGTAATACTTAGCGTAAATTGTTTTGGTAGGACTAGCTGTGCTCTACGTGTGTATAGAATGTCGTATTTAGGTTAAGATGTATCAAGTGAGCGCTCGTGGCGTCGATAAGCGCATGATAAATGTACGTTATTATTATTATTATTATCAAAATATCGTGCAATCTAAATAAGTCTACGTTTCCAACTGAGAGTGTGTCTGAGTGGCATGAATAGTGTCGCGCAATGTGCCTGTGGGACGTGAAAAAAAGAGATGGTGTTTCATGGCGCGGGTCAGAGTGTCATGAACAGCGTCAGTGTGTCGTGCAGAAGGTCGATGGTTTGAAAGAACGCGACTGTATCAAGCAGTGTGTCTGTGTCGGTCTGTCGAGCGAAGGATCAGTGTTTCGTGGAGCAGGCCACGCGAAGAGTCAACGTCTTGTGTCTTGAGTCAGTATTTCATGGACTAACAGTGTCGCGCAGACGGTGTCAGTGAGAAAGGATGTTGTGAAGATTACTGTTATTTCAGTAAAAGGTGCTCTTCAAAATACGTCACACCCCATCTACAATAAAACATACATATCAAAAGCAACAACTTAAACCCCATAAAAATTAATAAACTACACAAAGGAAAACAAGCAATCACACAGAACACAACAACACACTCACAACAACAACAACAACAACATCAACAACGCGCACACACACACACACACGCACGCAAGCACGCACGCACGCACGCACGCACGCACGCACGCCGGCACACACACACACACACACACACCACACACAGAGTAAGGTCTGTATGCCCACAAATGGAGTACACAGTTTGATATCACATGTTTATGTTCATAATTTACATTAACACCTGGCTTATGCTGATTTATTATAGTTGTAGTGCTTATGCGGATTTTCTTAGGTTTAGAGAGAGAGAGAGAGAGAGAGAGAGAGAGAGAGAGAGAGAGAAGAGAGAGAGGAGAGAGAGAGAGAGAGAGAGAGTGTGAGTGTGTGTGTGTGTGTGTGTGTGTGTGTGTGTGTGTGTGTGCGTGTGAAACTATGTATACATGTATGATCTCATTTTTAGTACATCAGACTGTTTCCTGTTAACCAACGCGGTTGATGGGACGTTAAAACTCCAAGATCTACCATCGCACTGTCCCGAGATGACACCATATAACCAATTAACAATGCAAAAGCCACGTATGGAACACCAGGAAATGTGAGGCGAGCCTCCCAATGAATACATAGAAACAGAAAGAGTCACTGCCATGAAAGAGTTCCTCAGCGAAGGAATCTCTAACAACAACAGCAACAACAACAAAGGAGGAGAAGCTCTGGACATGCAGACAGAAAAGCAAAGAGAGCCGGTATACAAGAGTCCTTGCAGCATGCCCATGGTGACTCCAGAGAAGGGAACACGAGAGAATAACAACCTTAGAACACAAATCTCCGGACAGAAAAGCAGCAGCTAAAGAAAGCCGTACAAGAGATCTTGCATCATGGTCCGCCAGAATGTTTGGTAGTTCTCAGTTCCGGTCTCACTCACTCCCCACTGACAGGCCGGACCTGATCAGAGGAAGGCTAAATCCCAGAAGACCAGCAGGGAACCACCGGGGTTCTATTGTTAGGCTCTCAGCCAGACTGGTGATTACGAGTGACCCCACGTGCACACGAGGGTGCCCTGGTCAATGGGTGAAAGCGCCCCCGTCCTGTCCATCGTCAGAGGGCGAGGTGGGGGCAGTGTGGTGTTATGTCACCCCGCTTTTGCTCGAGTACCTCGGTTTTCAGGTCAGACACTGAGCCGATGCTGTGTAACTTACTGACTTTGGTCGGAGCCCCGTCGGCCTACCGTATAAAAGACGGGTTTCTTTTACTTCTTTTTCAGAGCTCCGGAGCCGTGTGTGAAGGTCGAGGTGGGCGTCCTGGGCTCCCGTCCCTAATAAACCTACGGTTTCTGTGGACGTAAAGCAACACTTCAACTACTTCTTTTACTCTTTTTTTCATAGTCCAGGAGCTGTGTGAGAGTCGAGGTGGCCGTCCTGGGCTGTCCGTCCTAACGAGCCTTCTGGTTTCCGTGGACGTAAAGCTATACTGAACCATGCTTCGGCACTGGTCACAGCTAAACGGCTGGTCCCTAATATGTCAGCCGACATCTGAGGACATTAAGCATATCATCATCACCACTTCTTTTTCAAGCAAAAGCGGGGTGACATAACACCACACTGCCCCCACCTCGCCCTCTGACGATGGACAGGACGGGGGGGCTTTCACCCATTGACCAGGACACCCTCGTGTGCACGTGGGGTCAGTCGTAATCACCGCATAGTTTCCAACTTCATCATTTTGAAGACTCTGACACTTCAAGCGCATGCCGCTTGGGTTATTTTAGTGTTGCCATTTATACTCAGCGAACTCTGACATTGACATGGACTACAGGATGTTTAATGTTCGCGTGTGATCGTTTTGCATGAATATAATACACAACGGGGACCTCAGTCTCGTGGTGATGTGGGGCTTACTGTCCTCAGATACCGGGCTGACATATTAGGGCCGGGACAATCTCGGTCTCGTTATTCGAAGGACTTTTTGCACAGTCTGCAAAGAATTCGACTCCGGAGAAATCTCGGGGGGCGTTCAAAGCCTAACACGTAACCGTCACCTGGCATCCATGACCGTGGTGACCACGCTCGTCGTGTTTAACCTTTGGCTTTCGAGAGGATCGAGTGCTCTCAGTCTCTCTGAGTCACCGTCTCTCCACCGCTGAGAAGTTCAGCAATCGATTGAGAAGTTTGAACACAGGCTAGAGCCGGCAAATGTGCTATGGCCGAAGCAATGTTTGAGAGGATGTCCTTGAGGCAACATCATACCTTTCATACGAATAGCAACACATCCACAAATTATATATTAATCCTTGTTCAGCCTTCTTCTTCTTCTTCTTCTTCATATTACTAGGCAGTTACCATACATAAAACAGAATCCGTATGGAGATTGTGCAGCACTGTGAGGGGCTGCAATGACTGAAATAGCCGAGAACCCGTCGTGTTTGGTTCGATAATCTGTTGCACAGTGCGCTATCGCCTATTACTCATTGTCCATCGATTTAACAAAAAGAGAATCATTACTACGTTGCCTCGAACCCAGCCACAAAGCAGCGCTGTTAAAACGGTAATAATAATAATAATAAAGAGGATTTCTAGAGCGCCCATCTACCACACAAGGTGGGAGCACAGGGCGCTTTACAATAACACTAACCACACACACACACACACACACACACACACACACACACACACACACACACACACACAACACACACACACACACACACACACAGCGTCGGACGAGGGGATAGGCAGGGCTGTGAAAAACAGTTTAGAAATAATTATTAAACAGGTGCATCGTGAGGGCGGCTTTAAAAGAGGAGGCAGAATCAGAGTGGCGGAGTTCTGAGGCAAATTGTTCCAGACAGATGGGCCAGCATAAGAAAAAGACCTTTCACGAAATGTTTTTTGTGTTTACACGGGGGTTCGTGTGTCAGATGCAGATCGTAATTGTCTTGCGGGAGTATAAGGTTGAAGGAGATCGGACAGATACTGAGGGGCTGTTCCAGAGATTAAATTAAAGCAGACAGTTGAAATTTTGTATTGAATGCGATATTACTGTAACGGAGAGTCAAGCAGTAGGCCTATTTCCGGAAAAGAAAGATGTCCGAAAGCCTCCGAAGAGTATAACAGATTCTTCATACAATCGTGTAACACACAGGCATAACACAGCACAGAAGAAGAGAAAAGAGCTAGCTATCGATTCGCCTCACCTGTTACTGGCTCGTCACGTCGGTCGACAAAAAGCCTACGTCAGCCCGCCAGTGCAACTGAACTGATGGCTATACAATGAGCTATCAATTAACGCGAAAATGAAATTTATAAAGATTCTAATCCATCGTTACGTTAGTTCACTCTCCCAGTCCCCACGAGTGACCTCCACAACGTGCACAGCCTGAAGTCCATGGCGTGGTGTGTGTTTAAACGTGCATGTGTGGGTGGCTGTGTGCACAACGTCGCCGAGCACTGCAACTTGACTTTGACGGAGACAGCCGAGACAGCTGTGCTTACGTTGTACTATTGTTAGGGTCCATGGGGAGTTATAATATATACGTATGTACTGTAAACTTATACGCCAATGTCGGGCGAAGATACGGGTCGCTGGCCAATCAATTCTGTCCTGTCGCTCGTAAAATCCACTGAAATTTGCTGCAAGCTATCACCGGGTCTTCTGCTTCAGCGCAGCAGTCGATCCTTTTCACGAATACAAATGAGGTAAAGATGGTGTAGTCTGGTGTGTCTCTCCATAATCTGGTAAGCGTGGTAAGTAACTTGATACACATGTTGCCTTCTTCGCCTCATATGTTACCCACTTTCTGCATGACTGTGCGATGTGCATGGTTTCGGTAAAGTAAATATATGCAAAACGGTCCTGATTTTCAGACCACAGTGACTTTTGTACAACGCTTTCTAATGTCCCGGCGATGGCTGAAATATTTGTCAAATAAAAAAGAAAAGAAAAGAAAACTAAAAGAAAACAACAACAAAACCGCTCGTATCTTCGCCGTGTGCTTTGAGAATACGTACATTCACACACACACACACACACACACACACACACACACACACACACACACACACACACACACACGCAGCGCGCGCGCGCAGCGCGCGCGAGCGCACACACTCATCCTTCATTAAAAGAGATCTATTATCCTGTAGGAAGCAACCCGCAGAAGAATGTCGAGACATCAAAATTAATTAACATAGCAGTCAGTCGTGGGTGACTTTAGTCTCGTAAAGAGCAAACGCTGTGATGGTCTGAACCGATGAAAGCTACCATCATGAAGCTAAGACTCTTTATGTACTAAGCTACTCGTATCAGCACGAAAACAGAACAAAACTACTCAACAACCAAAAAACAAACAAACACCAAAATACAGCGTAAAGCAATTAAAAACAACAACAACAACAACAAAACAAACAAACAAACAAACAAAAAACAAAACAAAAACAACAACAACAGTATAACAAACTTATAGTATTGTAGAAAGCAACAGGGAATTAATTGTGTTGAACGTATGCTCTGCAGTTATAAGTTTTTACGATCAGGATCATTCGGTGCACGCACGATAAAAGTTTTGTGCTGCGGCAGGGAATGGCAATGGATTCGTATGTTCGCAGGTGAATATACAATGGCAGTTATTTACCGCCCCAGCACAGGTGCTACGATTAACATGTTCGGCTCTGCGGGCATTTCTACAGTCATTGTTCCACCGCCTCTCTCCCTGTGCTGCTATGCAGCCAGCAGATGCGGAATAATATGACGTTATGAACACGGGCTGACATAGTCGAAATAGTGCTTGCTGATTCTGCGCTTTGCGGTTGCAGTAAGTGTTCTAGCCTACTACTCCAGGCGCAGTCAACTTCTTTCTCTTCTCCGATGTTCCAGGACTGTCCTTAGACATCGCGTTTTGTTTGACGATACTGATGATGAATTTGGTTGTCTGCTGCAGCAGGTCCTCTTTGGAGCCCCAGACCTTTCCTGCAATTATGGCGACAGCAGTTTGCTTTTTAATTATTTTATTTTTTATGCTTTATGCCCCTAGTTGGTTGGTTGAGTGTTGCTTTACGCCCACAGAAACCGAAAGCTTATTAGGGACGGGAGCCCAGGACGGCCACCTCGACTTTTAACACAGCTCCTGAGCTCTCTTATGCCCCTAGCTCCCTTAGCGACAGAAATATACTGCTCCCGATCCCGCGCAGACTTCCATATTGAGACACCGAACCAACACTCAGTTTAAGTCACTGGAGCTATCGAGAGAAGGCAACGATGATGTGCGAATCACACCAGTGATAACCAAAGTAATAACAAAATTGGAATAATAACAATAATATAGGAATCAACTGATAAACAAACGAATAACTAAATACTGAGTATTTTAAACGCTTCCTCAGTCTTAGCATGACCCTTTGTGTCGAAGAGGTCTGGCAGAACTGAACTGAGTTTTTACTGAACTTGGTCCGCTCCCACACCACTGGCGCTAACTAGTGTACACACTACTGCCCTGCTGTTTGCATTGACTTTATCAAACAGTTTGCTTAGACACAACAGTCAGTTCTGTTTCCTTTTGCCCCCTCCCCACCTCACCATCTCTCACCCCCGTTACAGTCCTTCCTTCCGCGCGGTGTGCCTGCGTGTGTGTGTGTGTGTGTGTGTGTGTGTGTGTGTGTGTGTGTGTGTGTGTGTGTGTGTGTGTGTGTGTGTGTGTGTGGTGTGTGCGTTGCGTGGTGCGTGGTGTTGCGTGTGTGTGGTGTGTGTGTGTGTGTGTTGTGTGTGTGTGGTGGTGCTGTGTGTGTGTGGTGTGTGTGTGTGTGTGTGTGTGGTGTGTGTTGTGTGTGTGCATGTGTGTGTGTGTGTGTGTGTGTGTGTGTGTGTGTGTGTGTGTGTGTGTGTGTGTTGAGAAATACAGTATTATGCTTATATAAATTATTGAGTATTTATACGTACATTGTTTTGTGTTGTTTTTTGATCGTGTAAAGCGCGGTGTGCTCATTTTTGTCGGAGCCTATCAACTGCTTTACCTTTGCATAGCAATCTGAAAAAATCGGCATATCTCCAGTTTGATTTTACTGTCGACAATAGGCGCAAAAGAGTCAATGTAGGGTCTATACCGCCCCCTCCCCTCTCCCCATAGGTGCAAAAGAGAAGAGTCAATGTGGGGCCTGTAATCCCCCCCCCCCTCCCCCCTCTCATGAATGTTCTCTTTGTATAGCAGCAGTCTGAAAAATTCGCAGCGTTGGGTACAAAGAATCGAACTACATGAAGGCGACGAACACTGGCCGAAAAGTATAATAATGCACGCAAGCAGCGGATGAAAATTACACTGAAACAAGCAGAAATTAATGCCACATGCCATTTCTTCCCCTACCTGAAAGTCCGGATCATCGGAGTCTGTCATCTTCGTTGGTGGCAGCAAAGGTGACAGTCACAGTAAAATCCAAATTACTGAACACTGTCACCAACAGGTGTTTCAAGAACCTTGCCACAACACACCGGATAATCACCGAAATCTTCCCCAATACATTCCCCTGCGGCGACAACGGCAAACGCGTGCGTCCATCAGCCACCACAGACGGGTGTCAATGAAACCTGACAGCCACCCCTACACGCCGACAATGAACTGGACCCAGCGGCGTCACCGGCTCGTTTTCCCCGGCCGTTATCATTGGAGCATGACGCACCGAGGGGGAGAGTTCAAAAGACTGGGAGGTGGGCCGGCTGGTAACCCGATACCTAGCGTTGCCTTCTTCCCTCGTGCGTCGGGCGCTTGTTGTTGGAAAACACAGGGGAACGATGGGTTCGCCTGCCACTTGTCCATTACAATGAAGGCACGCAGCCGTGCAAGTGAAGTAAGTATGTACACATACACACTGTGCTGTTAAGCTATCCGCTTGTACGGGGCAGTAGTGCTATCCATCACTTGTCATAGCAGCAGCAGCAGCAGCACAAAACAAAACAACCCAAAACGAAAATATCAGTAGGCGGAGGAAGAAAAGAGATTTGAAATACACGGAGAATGTGTGTGGGGTGGGTTATATTTAACACCCAATCACCCAAAGAGGTCACATCAGGCGAAACTCAGCAATACATACTGAATCACATCAGTTCCGCCCCCCCCCCCCCCCCCCCCAGAAGAGAGAGAGAGAGAGAGAGAGAGAGAGAGAGAGAGAGAGAGAGAGGCTCGAAACTTTATTCTACAAGGATTGTAGTTTAGGTTCAGTCAAAAACCTGTCTAACAACAAGTCCTTGCTAAGCTACTGAGAGAGAGAGAGAGAGTGAGAGAGAGAGAGAGAGAGAGAGAGAGAGAGAGAGAGAGAGAGAGAGAGAGAGAGAGAGAGATGAAGCCCCAAAAGAAAACAAGTAAAAGTAGTGTACAAAACAGAACAACCTCTCGATACTGACACACAAACAGCGCGAAAATTCACTAAGTCAAGCCAAAAAGCGCAATCGTGTCTTTCACAACTTCAATGCCCCTTTTTTCCGCTAAACGACTCAAAGATCCATCCGTGCATTCCCAGCTGACGTGAATTACACTTACAAAAGTTCAGTCAGCACAGACATTCCACTCCAATGTTGTGTTAAAAAATGTCATTAACTGAAGCCATTCTGCTTCGCTAAGAAAAGAAAAGAAACAGAAAGTTCCATTTCAGCAGCACAGAACTACCGAAAAAGAAAATACTGAACCATGAAGTCCATGTCGATTATCCAAAGAAGCCAGGCAGATTTGAAAACCCAATTCCGCCCCCATCAGCATCAGCTCGTGCTCACATCATATCCTCGTGTTGGTCCGATCAGATCACTCAGCGGTCAGGCATTTGAGAAACCCCTTGCATTACTGTGTTGGCTGAAACGAAACGGCTAAGCAGTGTGTGTACGGAATGGACAAACAAGTGTCTGGGCTCCAGGATGACAACTTCGCCGGAAGCTGCTGGGACTGAGTTAATCCTCGACATCACTCCCTATCGCCCATATCTCCTCCTACTCAGATTCTAACACTGAAACCTTTTTTTTTCCTAGTTTGGTCGCCAATGGCATGGACACGCCTCCGTTGCTGAGCAGCGGGAGATTAGGAGAATGGAAGAACATGAACATGTGCGCTGCAATGCCGCACACTTAAATTAAGGTGTTGGCCTTTTGCCCACAGTAGGCGATGGTCGCATCATGAAATGACCGACGAGAAACCTATTTTAGATTATGGAGATACTGCCAATAAGTTACAGAGAGAGAGAGAGAGGAGAGAGAGAGAGAGAGAGAGAGAGAGAGAGAGAGAGAGAGAGGAGAGAGAGAGAGAGAGAGAGAGGGTGTGTGTGTGTGTGTGTGTGTGTGTGTGTGTGTGTGGAGAGAGAGAGAGAGAGAGAGAGAGAGAGGAGAGAGAGAGAGAGAGAGAGAGGAGAGAGAGAGGAGAGAGACAACACACACACACACACCACCACACACACACACACACACACACACACACACAAGAAAGAGAGAGAGAGAGAGAGAGAGAGAGAGAGAGAGAGAGAGAGAGAGAGAGAGAGAGAGAGAGAGAGAGAGAGAGAGAGACAGACAGACAGACAGACAGACAGACAGACAGACAGACAGACAGACAGAGAGAGAGAGAGAGGGGAGTGCAAACGACGAAAGGCTCTTGTCTGTATTCGGCTGTTAAAATGTTGCATTGCCTCCCTTTTCTTTTTATTCGTTTTGCTGTCAGCAACAAATTCACAACTACACCGGCTGTGTACCTTCAAAATCAGTCATTTCAACTTTTCACAAAAAAAGGCAAACACCAACACCGAAACACCTCACCCAACGCGCACGAACTGTTCCTTTAATACTGTCGTTGCTTTGCACGACTCGCCGGACAAGCAAATAATAAATCAAACCTCCTCCTGTATATACCAGTAAACGATCGGTTTTACTGCTGCGCTTTCGGTTAGTTCTCTCTTCTAACTGTAACGGATCTGCTGTTCTTTCTGCCGGTCTTTTCTTACCGTGAACCCAACCTACCAGACATGTTGTGAAAATGATTGTGTGACCGTTCCACTGCATGACCCGTTCGACCCCATAAAAACGCCTGTCGCCGTCACGGTCGTAAAACATACCAACCGCTAGGCTGACCACTGTGAAATTGACCTAGAGAAGCGCTCTTTAGTCTCCTTTAACGTCAACAGGTATCCATAGTAGATACTGGGAGGGGAAATGGGGCATGGGGAGGGAGGGGGGGGGGGGGTGGGGGGACAGAAATCCCAAGTAAGTAACTTGGTGTTTTTACGTCCAGTCAACCCAGAAATCCCAAAAGGTGGGGAGAGAGGGAAGACCACGGAGACAGTATATATATATATATATATATATATATATATATATATATATATATATATATACCGACATCGCCAGATTCTGCATTAAAAAGATGGCACTCCTGTTTCATTATTTCACTCTTCTCCTTGGAGTAGCCACCATCTCCATTCTGATTATTCTACCACTGCTGTGCGATATCTGTGTGTTTCCAAGCGATCAGTCTTAAGGCTTCCCGTATGGACAAGCAGATATGAGATCTTTAACGTGCGCAACGATTTCAGTGCGTGTTGTGCACACGAAGGCGTGACGAACGAGTCTGCACAAGAGTTGACTCGGAAGAAGTAAAAAACGGTCTTTCTGCCTGTCTCATCCTGGAGTCGAACCCTGGGTGGCCACTGGATTTACAGTCCAGCGCGCTGGCCAGCCAGCCACAAACTGTCCCCATCGTGGAGGGCAGAGTCACTGGACAATGTCCATAAACTATAGGCGAGAATAACGCGGCAAAATCTCACCGGTCAGTTTACAGAGCAGTCAACACTGCACTTGACAACTCTGTCATTCTCTTCGGAAAGGTGGGCGCGACTGCTGGAATTATTGGTGTAAACGCAAGGACACGCTTTCTCACGCGTTTCTTATACGTTTCAAAGAAGAAGAGAAAATGAAAAATCTAAAAGTACTACTGGTATTACTTTTTAAGGTGTCAAATTTTATTAACAGAACAATTCTGAGCGCAAGGAGACGAAAGTCCACACAAGCTAAAAAAAATCGAAACGCAGCAGAGAGTGACTTAAAAGTAATGAGAAAATACAGTTTAGCTGGTGAGAGTGGATTACTTGGATTTGTGACTGTGGGAAAATAGAGGTTTTAAGGTTTCTTTTGAACGAGTCGAATGTGGATGAATCGTTTCACTATTTGATCACTGAAATAATAGTAAAACTCATACAAAAGAACAAGTTTTTTTGCAGCAACAGCAGTAAACCTCTAACGACACCAACAGAATACCTCGCCCCCCCCCTCATCTGCAACACACACACACACACACACACACACACACACACACACACACACACACACACACACACACACACACACACACACACATGCACGCACATCCCCACAAGACACAAATAATCAGACAGGCAGGCGGACAGACAGACAAACAAGACAGGCAGACGGGCACACACACACACACACACACACACACACACACACACACACACACACACACACACACACACACACGCATCATACACAGATACGTACACACAAGTGAAAGCAACGAAACGAACTGACAATACAAATTTTGACACGATTACCTGTGCTTGATCTTTGAAGTCGTCAGCAGACTTGACCAGCTGTGAGATATCGTCCTCCTTGGTTTTCACCTCCTCCATGAAATCCTGCACACACACGCACAGACACAATCAGAAACACCACAGCTTTTCCGCGAGACAGGAAAACCAAATAGCAGCAAAAGCTATGGACTGGCTCACGGATCCTTCCGGGCTGAAACAATGACGTGGTAGATTTCATCATCACCCATACCATCATCATCGTCGTTATCGTTAACGCTGAAACCAACACTTTGAAGGTGTTGGACCGGTCCATCATTGTCATGAGCATCACTGAAACCAGCCTTGAAGGTGCTGAACTGGTCCACCATCGCCATCACCATCATTGTGATCATTAACACCAAACACACACGGTGGTGAATGGTACATCATCATCATAAACACTGAAACCAGCCTTGAAGGTGTTGAACCATCATCACCGTCATCATCATCGTCACCACTAACACTAAACTCCACCCTGAAGGTCTTGAATTGGGTCATCGTCATTACTGAAATCTACCACGAGAATGTTGAGCCGGTTCTTCACCACCATCAAAACTGAAACCCACCCTGAAAGTGTTGCATCGGTCCAGCACTGCCATCATCGCCATTATCATCACTGAAATCTACCCTGAAAGTGTTCAAGAGCTTCATCACCACCATCACCATCATCATCGTCATCATCAACACTGAAACCCACCCTGAAGGGGTCGAACTGGTCCGTCATCATCGTCATCATCACCATCACTTAAAACCCAATCTGAGGGTGTTGAACTGTTCCATCATCAACATCATCATCAGCAGCAGCAGCATAAAAAATATATAATAAAACACCCTGAAGGTGTCGAGCTGGTCCATCACCATCATCATCATCACCACCACCACCATTAAAACCCACCCTGAAGGTGTTAAATTGGTTCATCATCATCATTATCATCATCACCAAAACCCACCCTGAAGGTGTTGAACAGGTCCTCCACAGAACCCTGGGCGCCCTGCAGGTCCTGCGTCCTCTCGATGGCTGCGTCCATCCATTGGTCCGTTTCCTCCAGCCGGAAGTAAAAGTCCTCCAGGCCGTTCTCCATATGAACCATCTTGTTGACGCACGTGTCCGCCTTGTTCGACGCCTAGGGAAAGAGAAATAAATAAAGCGAGACGGGCTAGAGGTAAGGAAAAGACGCTTTGGCGGACAGTGAGACGGGCTAGGTAAGGAAAAGACGCTTTGGCGACAGTGGGACAGGCTAGGTAAGGAAAAGACGCTTTGGCGACAATGGGACAGGCTAGGTAAGGAAAAGACGCTTTGGCGACAGAGGGTTCTAAGACAAAAGAGACGCTGCATAATTTTCCATCTTCCCAACACATGGCATGAACTCTGACTTGAACATTCTCCGGTATTGTGCTTTGAGAGGACGTTATACTCATCTCGCTATCCCCTCCCATGTGTAGGTATACACTCTCCAAGCATTCCCTTTATAACTGATTTTATTTACCAACGTGTCTTTCCGACATCGGCTGAAACAGGCTGATTTTTGTTCTGTCCCATGTCGTTGCTTAGATCTATATATGTATTTGATCATTTTGTTTGCCATTGGAATGAGCATCATTAAAGCTAACTACGCCTTCAAATGGTGTCTTAGCTGTGACTAAATACATAACAATTATCAGCACCTCTCTGAAATCACTACGAGTTAACACACCAACCATCCATATACAAAGAAGCCTGGTTGATCTTGTATAGGCTTTGCAAGTACAGTGTTCGGCAAGGTTATCTAAAACTAAAAAATGCACAAGACCCGTCAATTTTTATCGGTCAACGCCACCACACACCACCCCACTCACCAGCTTACAGAAAGAGACAGAGGGGGGAGGGAGAGAGACAGAGGGGAGGAGAGAGGGAGGGTGGGGGGCGGGAGGGAGAAAGATGGGAGAGAAAAAGAGGGAGAGAGAGACAGAGACAGACACAGACAGACGGACAGAAGGAGAGAGGGAGGGGAGAGAGATGGTGGGGAGGGGAGGGGAGAGAGAGAGAGAGAGAGAGAGAGAGAGAGAGAGAGAGAGAGAGAGAGAGAGAGAGTCCTTCTCACTCACTGTGTCAAAGCGCAGCTTGAGGTCTGAAGTGTTGTACTTGAGTTTCTGGACCTGCTGAGCCGCCTCATCTTTTTGGCCGCCACTTCCGCCGCCAGAGGCCGACACCAGCTGCTCTGCCTGCTGGACGGCCTGCCTCACTTCCGGTTCCTTATGACGTATTTCCTGTTGCAGACCCTGTAAAACGCAATCACCACCCGCCGTTTGTCAATGTTTTATAGGAAGGACTGATGAATAACATTGCCTTTTTCAGCAGGATGGTTGACTGAAGTCATACATACAGCAAGGGAGTTATGCAAGTAACGCAAAGACTTAGCACACACACACGCACGCACGCGCGCGCGCGAGAGAGAGAGAGAGAGAGAGAGAGAGAGAGAGAGAGAGAGAGAGAGAGAGAGAGAGAGAGAGAGAGAGAGAGACAGACAGACAGACAGACAGACAGACAGACAGACAGACAGACAGACAGACAGACAGACAGAGACACAGACAGACAGAGACAGAGAGAGAGAGACAGACACAGAGGTAGGACTCATCGGAAAACAATGCTTCACAAAAGTGATAATCGCCTTAACAGTGTCCATCCCGTGATTTGTTAACCGTTACACATCCTACATTGCATGTAGACTGTATACATGAGTAACGTACGTCCCGGACTTCATCCATGACGTTTAGTGAATGGTTACACACTCAGCTTCAACCCGCCCTCCTCTTGTCTGCAGCAACAACAACAAAATCCTTCCTCAAAGTAAACCCAGACCCGAGATTGTGATGTCGTGGAACAGTGTGAACCCCTCCCTCTACAATCCGTTTGCAACGCCCCATGATAGTAGGATTTCTAGCCATTTAAACCCTTTAAAAAAAAAGAAAAGGTTTTCGCCTTGGCATTCACGACACACAGACATCAGCAAAAACACTACGGCTATATTAAAGTGTTGTTATGCGCTGCATAGTTTTGTGGGGACTATCGTCAGCCGTGATAAGCTCCTTGCATAACAGCAGCCACCCTCCGGAAACAGATAAATCCTTCGATGACGGCCTGTGGCAGCCATGTCACAGAGAACTAAAAGACGGTCATACACGCACTCCTGTCACGCTATGGAATGTATCTGTCTATGTACAATTGCATAATAATATACTGGGTCAACCCTAGAGTGTTCAGCAGGGGAACACAACGACAACAACAACAACAAAGTCTGGGAACACTACAACAACAACAACAACAAAGTCTGGGAACGCTACAACAACAACAACAACGCCTAGGAACACTACAACAACAACAACAAAGTCTGATTTTATTAGACTACTGGTTGGTGATTGAGACGCCCGGGTACCTTGGTCTCTTCAGCCTGGTCCTTGAGCCTCTCGATACGCTGGCAGGGTTTCCGCTGGGAGGCGATGGCCCGCTCCACGTCCGTCAGCCAGTCTGCGTTCTCCTTGACGTCCACCAGGCAGCGAACCACGTCCTCGTCACGTTCCAGAAAGACGTCGCCTGTGTCTGGGTCCTGCTTCACCTGCAGAGAGAAGAGAAGACATCACAGTCAGCGTCATTCTGTGCAACGCTCACCTTTTTCTTCTCTCGCCCCGATATAAATGTCCTGGTTGACCGGGCGTAGAAAACCAAGTTAATTACTTCTTCTTCCGTAGAGTGTCCAACTTCAACAATTTGAAGACTCTGACACTTGTTTTAGTGCATGCTGGGTTATGTTGATGATTCCCTAATCCATCGAATTCTGACATGGACTACAGGATCTTTAACGTGCGTATGTGATCTTTCTTCTTCTTCTTCTTGTCCTCCTCCTCCTTCCCCTCCTCCTCCTGCTCCTTCTTCTTCTTTTTTTGCATACGTACACACACAGGGGACCTCGGTTTGTAGTTTTATCCGAAGGACTTTTTTGTAGAGT
Organism: Alviniconcha marisindica; assembly: GCA_018857735.1. Classification (NCBI taxonomy): domain Eukaryota; kingdom Metazoa; phylum Mollusca; class Gastropoda; family Provannidae; genus Alviniconcha; species Alviniconcha marisindica. The sequence goes on from JABMCL010002295.1 coordinate 857,686, forward strand.
CTACACAAAATAAAATTTGACTCTGGAGAACTCTCGGGGCTGGCACAAAACCTAGCGCGTAACGGTAACCAATCCACATGGTGACTACGCTCGATCGAGCTTAACTTGGCTTTCGAGAGCGGGTGTTCTACTCGCTCTGCGCCAGCGACTCTCCGACGTCACGGTCACACTCCCGTCAGAAGGTACCGCAGACGCAGGGATTAAAGGTTCAGTTTAATGAGACCACACAGCTATCAACTGTTCGCTCTTTAGAGCCTGGGTTGGGCCAGAATATAGCTTTGCGTGCCTTGTCTACCGCCAGGAACTTCAGCTTTGTAAATTTCTGCTTTTTACCGTTCAGTCAGCTTCAACTTCTCCAACCTTCTTCAAAATTAAAGGGATAAGTGGAATAGCGAATCAGAATTTTATTTGTGGCTTGTGATTCGCTCTGATGATATTTATTAACCTTTCTACCGTTTGCATTTTGATTGCACGCAGACTGTGAACAAAGAGACTAGCAAGACCATATCCACTGAACGTACCTTGGTGCCCAGCGTGAGGAAGCCGTTGGCCAGGGCGTCTCGGAGGGACATGCGGTGGTCGTTGGGCGCCACGAAGGTGGCGGAGCGCGGGTTGACCTGCCCGCTGTCGATCAGCTCCTTCAGCGTGGCCGTCAGGTCCACGTACTTGTCCGGCTGGATGACGGGCGTCAGGACACCCTGCGCGATGGCCTCCGCCAGGGTCAGCGCCTTGCCGGACTGCTCGCAGCGGAACTTGCCGGACTTGGGGTCCAGCTTGCCCTTGTCCATCAGCGCGCCCAGGCTGGTGACGACGCCCGTCTCGTTGTCCACGCAGTAGACGAAGTCGGGGTTCCACACGCCGGACTGGCGCGCCGACTCTAGGTCCATTGACTGGCCGTTGTCCGGGCGCACGAACTTGCCCGTCTTGGGGTTCAGCTTGCCGGAGTCGATGGCTTCCTGCAGGGAGAGTTTGTCGAAGGCGGAGAAGAGGGCCATGGCCACCCTGGGCTCCACCTTGGCGCTCTTCACGGCCAGCTGCAGAGGCATCAGCCCCGCCAGCCTCTCCTCGGCGTAGGCCGCGTTGGGCACGTTCAGCACGCCCAGCAACACGGCCTCCTCCACGTCCACCAGGTGGCCCACGGTCGGCACCCGGATGCCGCGGACCTTGGTGTCCATGACGCCGCGAAGCACCCCGAGGGTCTCGGCCGAGGCTGCCAGCTGGGCGGGGTCGATGCTGGCCAGGATCTGACCGCACTTCTCAGCTTCCGTCACCGTCAGCTCCTGGCCCGTGTCCGGCTGCACCACGCGGCCGCTGACCACGCTGAAGCGGCCCGAGTTGAGCGCCTCTGTCAGGCTCATCACTCGCTTGGCGGCCATGTCGAAGAAGAAGGTGGTGTCCGGGTCTAAGACGCCGCTGTTGATGGCCGTCTCCAGGGACAGGACCTGACCCGTGTCCGTGTCTGTGATGAGGCCGGTCTCGGGGTCGAACTTGCCCTCCTCGATGAGGTGCCCCACGCTGCATTCCTGGTACGTCTTGAGGATCTCTTTCAGGACCGAGGGCTCGAGGTAGCCCCGAGCCGTGGCTTCCTGCAGCGGCAGGATCTCTCCGTCCAGCGTGTCGAACTCGGCCTTGGCCAGGTTGATGATGCCCTTGTGGAGCGCCTCTTCCAGCGTGATGCGCGTGTTGGTGGCCGGGTCGGTGACACCCAAAGCTTTCAGGTCCACCATGTCTCTAAGCCGGTCGTACAGCTTTTCGTTGGGGTCCTTAGAGGCCCCGGCCTCGGCAACGGCGGTCTTGAGGTCCGCGGCGCTGGGCGGCAGGAACCTCTGCTGGCGGATCTGGAGCTGCTGGAAGGTGAGGACGTCGCCCTCGTCCTTGTCCTTGGCGGGGTCGAACGGCCGGCCCTTGATCAGCCCTCTCCGCATCGCCTCCTCGATGCTCATCACCTCGCCGGTCAGCGGGTCCGTGTAGGTGCCTCTGGCCGGGTCGATGATCCCCGCTTCGATGGCCTGCTCCAGGGACAGGACCTCGCCCGTCCTGGGGTCAACCACCCCCGTCACCTTGTAGGACACGTCCACCATGGCCACGGAGGTGAAGGCCCCGCTCTCCGGGCCGCCCTCCTCGTCCGGCAGCGCCGCTTCCGCCATCAGGTATCCAGCCCTCACCGCCTCCGCCAGCGTCATCTCCTCCCCGGTCACCGGGTTGCGGAAGGTGCCCGTGCTGGGGTCGATGAGGCCCGCAGCGATGGCATCGCTGACGCTGATCCACTCGCCGGTTCTCGGGTCGATGACGCCAGAGATGGGGCAGATCTGCGTGTCCATGCCGCTGAGCAGGTTGGCTCCGATCCCGTCCACGCCGTCCACGCCGTTGGCGGCGCTGCCGTTGGCGAATGTGTCGCCGTACTCCACCAGGACGTAGCCCTTGTGGATGGCCTCGGGGATGGAGATGCTGTAGTCCGTGTCCGGGTTGTTGTAGGTGCCGCGGGTCAGGTCCAGCACGCCCTGAAAGCAAGGAGAACTGGGGTCAGATTCGAGCTAGGTGCTTTAGGAAGTTTGACGAAATAGGGAAAATGATGATGTGGGGCTTAATGTCCTGAGACGCCAGGCTGGCATACTAGGGGCAAAGAGGGAAACAAGACATGTAGGGCATTTTTTTTCCATGACGCTAGGAAATGTTTGCCCGGAGTTTTTACAAGTTTGAACGAACACGCCTTTTGTGAGTGTGTGTGTGTGTGTATCCGTCTAAAAATACTGCTTACGAGAAAGATGACATAACACATGATATCCCCATCCGTTCGACTTTGTTTTCCAACAATGTAAAGTTCAGTCCCTCTGGTTCGCTGATTTAAAAAAACAAAACAACAACAAAACAATGAAACAAAGAACGTCAATATGTAGCCAAAATAAGACGACGCGCTTTTTGAAACTGAATACAGTTCTTGAGACCACTGCCTTTTTGTGTACCGCTATCTATATCTAAAGATAGAAGACTGACCTTTCATTGTGAAAGGTCAGTTTCTTTTTGAACCTGGAAGGGTTTAAAGGCTTGAAGTGTGACATAAAACAGCTCACCTTATTGATAGCCTGGTAGACGCTGATTTCCTGCTTGCTGCGAGGATCAATGACACCCACAATGACAAAGTTGTTCGTTTTCGACACCACTTCGGTCACATCCATGTAGCTCGCCTCCTCCTCTTCCTCCTCCTCCTCCTCCCCGAGTCCCCTCCTTCGCCCCACACCCTGCTTCACTCCCTTTTTGTGTCGCGAGGGCGCGCCGGGTGGTCTGCCCTTGGCCCGCTCGTGGATGTACATCTCGCACTTGATGTTGGTCACCTGGGTCTTCTTGGTGGTGGCGTCGATGCTCACTGAGGGCATCGCCCTGCAGAGACACACAAGAGAAGAGGTGTTAAGTAAGGATGACTGGCACCCAGACGGCGTAGTTTCTGACCATTTTACAAAGAATGAAATGGACTAGCATTGGTAGTACTGGGTTCACAAACATGATTATTGACACTCTTCTTTCAGCTTTCTTTTTTAATCGTGGTTTGTGTGTGTGTGTGTGTGTGTGTGTGTGTGTGTGTGTGTGTGTGTGTGTGTGTGTGTGTGTGTGTGTGTGTGTGTGTGTGTTTAGGTTGTGTTTGATCTTCTCGTAGTATGTGTTTCGTTTTGACATAACCTACGAAATTGCTTTGGTGTTCAAAACCAACCCGGTATAACTTTCAACCATAGCCTACATGCGCTCGTGAAATGGTTTTGTCACCGGTTTCACTCAATGAAATAAACCCGTGTCGTTGCCTTTATCAGGGTCGATGTGTATGAAATGGAAAATAGCCGCTGGGTTCATGACTCAGGTGGGGGAAGGATGGGGGGTCGGGGGGTCGGGGGAGGGAAGCTGGCTTTCCCCAGGAAAACGCCACAAGGAGGGGTCGATGACCTTGTTACTCTGAGTTTGGACGTTCACCAGTGACCTCGGGTTAAATCAAACTACACAGTGTCTAATCCGGACGTTCACCAGTGACCTCGGTTAAATCAAACTACACAGTGTCTAATCCAGTCCGCACTCCCCTGCCCTTCCACTCCCCCCCCCCCCCCCCCCCCCCCCCCGCCATCCCTGTGCGTGCAAAGGGCTGGCTGAGCAATCGAACCTGGAAGGTGATGAAAGGGGAAAAGTGGCATCGTTCCACAGACGTGAATGTTTTTTACCTTTCAAAGTAGGCCTTGGAGACGTAGGTGGGCGGGTTCTGGGGGTCCGTGTGCACCATGTTCTCCTCCGTCACGTGCTCCGACACCTCGTGCTTGTAGGCGTGTCCGTACACCAGCAGGTCCTGCAAAAAACAAGGGGGCCACTCAAGTCGCCATGACATGCTTTGTTAGTTCCTGGATTTTAACCTTAAGTGCTTGGATCTTAGTGATCATCGGATCATGACATGCTTTGCTAGATTTTAACCTTAAGTTCTTGGATCTTAGGGTCATGACATGCTTTGTTAGTTATTGAATTTTAACCTTAAGTTCTCGGATCTTAGGGTCATGACATGCTTTGTTAGATTTTAACCTTAAGTTCTTGGATCTTAGGGTTATGACATGCTTTGTTAGATTTTAACCTTAAGTTCTTGGATCTTAGGGTCATGACGTGCTTTGTTAGATTTTAACCTTAAGTTCTTGGACCTTAGAGTCATGACATGCTTTGTTAGATTTTAACCTTAAGTTCTTGGATCTTAGGGTTATGACATGCTTTGTTAGAGTTTAACCTTAAGTTCTTGGATCTTTGGGTCATGACGTGCTTTGTTAGATTTTAACCTTAAGTTCTTGGACCTTAGAGTCATGACATGCTTTGTTAGATTGTACGAGAACTAAAACGTATATCATTACAGTTACACGGACATTTATGTCAATCAATATGAATTCATTTTGGTATCTCCACCCCCCCCCCCCCCCCCCCCCCCCGCTCCTCCCATCAAGTTCTTTGTAAGACAGAGGTTTGTAACAACTGGCACTTTATACATTAAGGTTTGTAACAACTGGCACTTTATACATAAACGTTATCACTTTCATTGCAGTATTAAAGAAAAGAAAAAAGGCTCTGATTATACATATTTATTTTTCTGTTGATGCAATAATATGATAACCGTTTTGGAATATTTCGTAAGTTAGCCAGCACGAGTCTGTCACATTTATCCTGTTACTGTTGCACATTGCCAGTCCCTCTGACAAAGTGCACAAATTGCAAGGAGAGCTAGCAGTGATGCATTAAAACACAAGCGCAGGCGTTAGAAGGTTGTTGCTATTTAATTTTGTTTCATAATCCCGCAGGGTACTCAAATCAACTCACCGTATAAAGCTGAAAGACCGAGTGTGTGCCGTTCCATTTCTGCACTGTTGGGTTTTTGATGTCCTTGGTGCCTGCAAAGACAAAATACACTATTGAAACTCGTCGCAAGTGGCAGACACTGTGAACTGTTTCGACATACAGCTTATTCTGCTCTAAGGGCATCTGAATTTCCCCCTTTCGCCTCAACAGAAACGTGTGTACGTCAAACAGTTTTGTCACCCAACAAGCTATTTAGCCGTGGCAGTATTATTCTCATGATGAGCTAGGTCTCCACACACAGATTACACAGCGAAATGGACAGGCAGGCGAACAGACGGATGGACACATACACACACACACCACACACACACACACACACACACACACACACACACACACACTGTATCCATCACCAGACACCCACTGACCTGGTTTGACCTGGCCCATGACCTTGCGGAGGTTGACGAGCTGGTCTCTCAACGTGTCGTAGTCCGAGTCGGGCCTGTTGCTCCGGCCCCTCAGCTGTCTGCTCGCCTCGTTCACCAGCTTCATAAAGCCCGCCTTCTGCTTGCTGGAGATGCCGGCAAACTGAAAACCACGGCTCTCTTCAAGTCACTTCACTTCAGTTCACTTCAAGATGCTCACACGCAATCCTCTCACCCTACGAGATGCATTAACGTTGTCAATGTACAACTGGATATTCCGGGCGACCCCCCAGAGTTCTCAGCTAGGGAATACAACAACAACAACATCATCATCATCCTCAACAACAACAACAACAACAACTTCATTTCAAGATGCTATCTATACGTTCGGAAAAGCCCGCATGCGCTCCAACCCGTCTCTCAGTAATTTTCAACTTTGCCTTTTCAAAAATGTTCCAGTGAAAACCACAGCTATATTTGACTAACTGCGGTATGCTAGCAGTCAACCAGGAGTTTTAGTGGCAGTGCTTAGGGCCTCCTGCACAGATCCAGACCAATATACATTCATTACAAGGTCCACTCCCGTGACTTTGTAGTGCACCTCAGAACACAGGAAAAGCGCATCCGCTGTTCAAGTCTGAACAGTGACAGAAATCAGGTGCAACAACATTAGCTGGAATGCAGCCAGAAAATGATATCAAACGGTGGGATTCCTGACATACACACTTTCTCGTACTTCAGTCATGGTCAATATTATTAGCAGAAATCTGTAATTAATACGAGTATAATTTGTGTCCTTTTCTCCACAAGGTCTCGTTTCCTCAGAAAACAACTGCAAGTAAACTGTCAAACTGTGTGTGTTGTGTGTGTGTGTGTGTGTGTGTGTGTGTGTGTGTGTGTGTGTGTGTGTGTGTGTGTGTGTGTGCGTGCGCGCGCGTGTGCGTGCATGTGTGTGTGACTTGCATATAATGAATCCATAACGTGCATGAATGCTACATCCACAGACACTGTATCAAATGTGCTGAGACTGAGCAGCACAGCACATACGTTCGACAAGCAATCACACTGAACGACAGACTGTTAGTGTTATTGCTGGTAGAGTTTTAGACTCAATCGATGGCTACACAATGCGATCGAGGGGCACACAACCCTGACTGTCTTAACAGCACGAATGGTCCACATAGTTCGCCTTACCTCCCTTGCGTGAGTGTCCTTGCAGACGTTGGACATGAACTGGACCAGCTGACCTCTCAGCCGCTCTGCCGTCGTTCTCCAGTGGATGGCCATCTGACCACGGGCGCTGCACACATCCGTACACACGAGGCTTGTATTTAAATGGACCCCAACACCTAGCTGTAGTGATAAACAAACAGACCCACAACCACCACCTCCCCACCCGCCCCCCAAGTGGAGAGCCGTGCTATTTCCGCCACTGAATCAAGCTACTGCACTTAAAACAGTCAATCGTCAATCATCCAAAAGCGAAATACCAGTCAGAAAATCCCAGGTAAAGGGATAAAAAGGTTGGTGGAGGAGGAGGAGATGGAGGAAAAAAGCTGACTATGCTGGGATGACTGAACTTCAAAGAATCACAGAATTTCTAACTTCAGGAGAAACACAAAAAGCTGTATTCTGACGCCCAGGACTAACAGAGGACATCTTTAACAGGTTTGGATTCTCAACACAGAGGAGCTTCGGTAGCCTGTCCGAGGTGATGCTCAAAGCGGCTGCACTGTACGAGGAAGACTTGATTAAAAAAAATATATCAGCCATCTTCACCACAGCCAAGTGTCTATTTTCCGCTTTCTGCGCCATTTCACATATCGTCTGCCACACGCACCGGCAGTCATCATTTCAACCCCAGACCGACACTTACAGACTGTTTGCAGCGCTCGTTACGTCCACAGATGATTAATTATGATAGTGTTGAGTACGTGCAGGTATTGGTATGCATGAATGACACGTGTATGTATTGGTATGCATGAATGATAGTGAAATTTTGTTTTACTATACTGTGTGGTATATATATATATATATATATATATATATATATATATATATATATATATATATATATATATATATATATATGTATCATGTGTAATTGTATGCAGTCCAGTCGATAGGCAAATACCTATATCCACACACACACACACACAGACAATTAATAATTGTGTATAGTTACTTTTGCGCTTTGTCGAAACATTGTGAATCAGGGGGAGGAATGACGAGAACGATGGAGGGAACTTCCGCTTCCCTCCCGTCAGCTGTCTGCACCTGCGGAAACAAACACACATACGTCTTAGACTTCATTCTGACCATGAAGGCAAATTTCATCGTCAACATTCATCAATAAGCTGACCGCTTTGTTTTTCGTTTGTTTGTTGTTTTTGTTGCTTTTGGAGGGGATATAATTGCAAAAAACGTTTGTGTCCTTAACATGAGATTGAAAAATTACAGCCAAGCCCACAAACGTCTTAGGATTTCATTCTGAGCTGAATGCGAATTTCATCATGACCTTTCGTGAATAAGCAGACCGAATTTGTTGGCAACATCTTTGCAAAACCGTTTGTGTCATTAGCATGCGGTAGATGAGACTGAAAAAAATAACAAATTCTAGTTTCATTTACAAGAGTAGAGAAATTGTACTGTATAGTTTGGGATTAGACTTGGACACTGTAGCTTTGCGGCTGTGTACTAGGGCATGGCATACGAGCAGGAAGAAAGAACACTCATGAAAGATTAATAGTAATAAAGACACCCAAAGAACAAGACTGGATTTTTACTTACTATCCAGCGTTCAGCGTCAGAGTTGTCAATTACTGTGCAGTGCTCATCTTTTTCCAGTGAAATCTGCCACACAAGCACCAACACAATCATGTTACTCAATCAGAGGCAACTGTGCAGAACTTTGAAGGCTATAATTATAAGTGTACATGCAGCCCCCTTTACCAACTCAAAAAAATGTGACAACTCAAATAAACAAACAAAAACATGAACCTCTTTCGACCAAAAGGGAATAGAAAAGGTATTCCTGATGCTAAACAAAATGTTCAGTCGGTACATATTAAAAAATCCGGTTAAACCATTTTCTTTTTTTGCTCTTCCTTTTTTTTTCTTTTTCTTTTTTTCTGCATCATCATGAGGCATAAGATAATTCAGACTGCATGTCCCCATCCAATACAGTATCCTATTTTTCATACCATCTTTGGATCATTCGACATTTGATTTGGCTCCTTTAACACAGATAACGAATGTACAAAACCATTACACAATGCATCTAAAAACAACAGCAAACCCCTAAACAAACAAACAAAACAGTGTACAGTTTTCTTTTACTAAGGCAAATTGTTTAAATTTCTAATGTCTTTGTCTGTCTGTCTGTCTGTCTGTCTCTCTCTCTCTCTTTACCTGTCTGTGTGAATAGGAAACCAAGGCCTGTGCTGTGACCACTCCAGCTGGTTGGCTGATTTTCCTCAGGTGCACCGGAAACACCAGCTTGCTGCGTTCACATAACCTGTCCGCCCGCCCTTGAAGATCTAATAAGTGCTGTAATATTGTCTGCAACAAACAACAACACTGGGCTCATTACTACATAATTATGCATACGACATCAATCCAGATACAAAATAAAACACTTTCAGAGATTTTGCAGTGGGTATGAGGAAAAAGGGCACAACACCACACATGGTCATCCAAGTGTTTCAAGTCTCTGAAAGCGCTCTATAAATTCTATATTATTATTATTATGCAGTAAAAGAGAAGCGAAATTAAACAACAAACTTGTCGACAAGTCACTAACGGAGCGATTGTGTTTGAGGCGATCAGGTGTATTTGCTCGAGGTCACGGTTATTGCAGAGGAAGGAGGGGGAGTGTCAAGAGGTTAAGGGGGTGGGGTGGGGTGGTGGTAACTTAAAATGACAGGGAAATGTCTCCACCCGGCTCAGCTGCTTAAACCAACATTTGGCCAGTCTGTTTTTACTCGCGAAGAGCAATTCTCCCGAAAATGTCAACACTTTCCGTCGCTCTTCAAATGAAAGCGATTCTATTTCAACGTTTTGTGTGTTTTGATACGACTGAATACAGTCAGTTCTATTGGTGCGTTGACAGAACGGGCAAATTCACAGCCACTGCTGATTGTGTAAGGTGTGACTCATCACCCTTCGGTGTGTGGCCCGGCTTGACGGAGGACAGAGAGGGTCTGGTCCAGCCACTCGGTTTTGTGAGGGGGTTGGTGTCTGGTGTGTGGTTTTGTGTGGTGTGGTGTGTCGTGTGTGTCGTGTGTGTGTGTGTGTGTGTGTGTGTGTGTGTGTGTGTGTGTGTGTGTGTGTGTGTGTGTGTGTGTCGCGTGTCGTGTCGTGTCGTGTTGTGTGGTGGTGGTGGTGGTGGTGAGGGGTGTGTGTGTGTGTGTGTGTGTGTGTGTGTGTGTGCTGGGTGGGTGTGTGTGTGTGGTATGTGTGGTGTGTGTGTGTGTGTGCGTGTGTGTGCGTGCGTGCGTGGCGTGAGTGTAGTGCGTGATGGTGTGTGTGTGTGTGTGTGTGTGTGTGTGTGTGTGTGTGTGTGTGTGTGTGTGTGTGTGTGTGTGGGTGTGTGTGGTGTGCGTGCGTGCGCGTGAGTGTACGTGCGTGTGTGTGTGGTGTGTGCTGTGTGTGTGTGTGTGTGTGTGTGTGTGTGTGTGTGTGTGTGTGTGTGTGTGTGTGTGTGTGTGTGTGTGTGTGTGTGTGTGTGTGACTACTAACTCACCCTAAGGTGTGTGCCCATGGTGGCGGGGTCTTTGGTCTTGACGGGGGCCCTGAGGGGCTGGGTGTCCAGCCAGTCCAGGTAGTGGTCCAGGTCGGTCTGCAGGTGCTGAGCATCGTGGCAGAACTGAACACACATCAACACCACAAACATGCATCACTAGAGGAAGTAGTCCGTTCATAATATAGCCCGCACTTCTTTTTTTCTTTTTTTCTTTTTTATCTCTCTCTCGAAAAGTCTAGTCTTTCTAGTTCGTTACGCTGGGTTGTTCAAAGCATTCCTTAAAACAAACTGTAATCAACGAAATTACCTAGATAGTTATTTGCCATGATTCCAGACATTCCGGTCCTTGGGAACTTGAACTAGTTAAACACAACACCACCCACACACAACAACACACACACACCACACACACACACACACACACACAACACCACACAACTCCTCCCACACACACCACCACACACACCACACACACACACACACCACACACACACCCACACACACACACACACACACATCACCTCACCACACCACACACACACACACACACCACACACACACACACCACTTCCTCTCTCTCTCACCACACACACACACACACACACACACACACACACACACACACACACACACACACACACACACACCACACACACACTCACCACAACAACACACCACAACACACACCACACAGCACACACACACACACCAACACTCACACACACACAACACAACAACCGTAATCGGCATTGGAGGAGACAGGCAACTCAACGCAGCCAACACCAGCTCTCACACTCGCGACAGTGGGGTCCTGTTGGGGTAGCGCGGAAATTTGGAGGTGAGTTTTGAGACAGGTTCCTAAAGGGCCACCATGCCATTCCCATCGCCAAACACGCAGTCCTGAATTGGGACCACACAGCACATTTACATGACGTGAAACACATTCCTGAATTGGGACCACACAGCACATTTACATAACGTGAAACACACTCCTGAATTGGACCACACAGCACATTTACATGGCGTGAAACACACTCCTAAATTGGGACAACACTGCACATTTACGTCACATGAAACACTCCTGAATTGGGACCACACAGCACATTTACATGACGTGAACACACTCCTGAATTGGGACTAAACTGCACATTTACATTACGTGAACACATTCCTGAATTGGGACTAAACTGCACATTTACATGACGTGAAACACACTCTTGAATTGGGACCACACAGCACATTTACATGACGTGAACACACTCCATGACGTGGAACACGTCCCTGGCTCAGGACCAAACCACAGTTTATGATTCACAAAGCAAAGACCTGTTATTTGGACAATACAGCACATCCGTATGACATGAAATGCTCCCGATTTTAGACCAAACAACACAAGTTACATGACATGAAACATACTCCTGAAGCTGGACGACACATTTACAGAGCATCTTACGCACGCCTGAACTTGGATCATACAACACATCTTCGACACGAAACACATTTCAGAATTTGGATTACGCAACCTCTTATACTATACAAAACTCTATCGTGAATTTGGACGATACAAGATATCCTATGAACACACACACACACACACACACACACACACACACACACACACACACACACACACACACCACACACACACACACACACACACACACTCTCTCTCTCTCTCTCTCTCTCTCCAGAATTTGGACCAGGATAAGTACGTATCGAACATAATACCAAACACACCTGAATGTGGTCAACGCGTTACTAGCTCCTACGTGCCATAAAACACACTGCTAAACTTGATCCAACATACCTGACATACATTTGGACCATGCGACACTTACTACACAACAGGAAGCACTCCACAATTTGGCTCAAATAACACTTTTCACATGGCACGAAACATATTCCTTTTGCGGTTGAGCATGCATGAAAAAAAGAAAAAAGAAAAAAAATGTGTTTGATGGTGTCATTCTTACATGTGGACCCATAATGTATGACAGATGTTGGGTGACTCGACAAGAATTGTGCACAAAACAGATCCGACATACGACACAGTAAATGCATCAGCATCTCGTGGATATATATTATATATATATATATATATATATATATATATATATATATATATATATATATATATATATATATATATATATATGAAAACACATCCCGAGGTTGTGAGGTATGCGCTCTATAATGTGGGCTCAATACCACTGACAGCATCTTCTCTCTCTCTGTTTCTGTGTCTCTGTGTGTGTGTGTGTTGTTGTGTGTGTGTGTGTGTGTGTGTGTGTGTGTGTGTGTGTGTGTGTGTGTGTGTGTGTGTGTGTGTTCTTCTCTCTTCTCTCTCTTCTCTCTCTCTCACAAAACACACACCACACACACACACACACACACACACACACAACACACACACACACACACCTCTCTCCCCTCTCCACACCATCACACGCACGCACGCACCGCACGCACGCACGCACGACACGCACGCACGCACCACACACACACACACACACCACCACACACACACACCACACACAAGACACACACTGCACACTGAAGGAAAAAAAGCGAGCAACGAAAGAAAGCAACTACCTAAAAGGCAGTACACCGTACAGGCTATACTGACCGTGTGCATTCGGGTGGCGGGGACGCTGTGGTCCCTGTACACAGCTTTGAACACCTCGGGGCGCTGGGCCAGGTAGAGAGCACGGGTCTAAAAAAAAGGGTTTAAAAAATCTTTGGGAACACCCTGAAAAAATATAATCACTCATCATGTCACCTGTTGGGACAGCCATGCGTAATCACCTGTTGGACACCTTTTGGGACAGCCATGCGTCAAGTCACCTGTTGGAACACCCTGAGAAAATAGCCACACATCATGTCATGTTGGAATGGCCGTATATCAAGTCGCCTGTTGGAACACCCAGACTCCATCTGATATGAACATTAAGAACCAAGTAGTAGTAACACCCAGACTCATCTGCCATCCGAGGCATTCAGACCGTTGGAACACCCAGAGAAAAAGCCACCCATCATGTCACCTGTTGGAACACCCAGAAAAAATAGCTACACATCATGTCACCTGTTGGAACACCCAGAGAAAATAGCTACACATCATGTCACCTGTTGAAACACCCTGAGAAAATAGCCACACATGGCGTCAACTGTTGGAACATCCCGAACATTCCTGAACACTGCAAAAGGTACATTTCTGCGCTTATTCACATTGTTAGGAAAATCAGATGGGAATAATGAACCCTGACATTTATATCTTTTATATAATTTTACTGTGTACTTGTGCCTGGGACCAAATCAGGATACATTCTGGACACCCCTCAAAACAAGACAAAAACAAACAACAACAGCAACAACAACAAAGGGAGAAGAGTTTCATCTTCACAATCAGGTTATTTAGTGTCAGTTCCCGCTGAGTTTTCTCGCTAACACGATTGTGGAAAAAAGGTTGTCGAGGGCAAATGCAGCTCGACTTACCATAAAGGCATTTTCAATTTCACTGACGTACAACAGACTCTCCAAGCCTCTTTTCCGTTGTAAGTGGAGATCCTGAAACACACACAAATTTAATTAATCAAATTTGTTTTCTTAAGGGAGGGTTAAAAAAAAAGGAGGAGGGGGGTGGGGGGAGGAGGGGGGGGGGGGTTAGAAAGAAACACAAAGCAAATTGTTATGAACATAATTTTAAAGAAAAGGTGTTAAGTCAATTTCACTGGAATACTAAGAGTCAACAATGAATTAGAAAAACACACTAAACAACAACAACAACAACAACACCACCACCTAAACTAAACAGATAGAGAGATACAGACAGACAGTGAGAATTATTACTGCTAGATTTCAACTATCCAGGATAATCCGATATAATCTGCATACTTACATCCGTAATATCACACTCATATTCGGTTTGTCTGTATTCTTTTGTGTGGCTCTGGAAAAAAAGATAAATAATATACTTAATAACAAATAAAATAAAACAAATATAAAAAACTCAAAACAAACAACAGCAATAGTCTATTATCGATGCAATAGTGCCAAATAGTTCTCAATCGTTAGCATAAAAACAGCATGCAGAAAAGTGCACCAGAAAAAGTACAATTTAGCGACAGATTACACAAATGACACGAACACATATCCCACCCACAGTACGTTAACACCCACACACACACACACACACACACACACACACACACACACACACACACACACACACACACACTCACGCACGCACGCACGCACGCACGCACGCACGCACACACATACACACACACAAAGGGATAAAATGACAACCATTAAACCGTCAGACTAAAGGTATAATGTTGCTGTTGAACGATGTGTGGATTGTAAGGCATTCCAACCATCTCAGTTACAGAGAGTGGAGTATTAACACGCAGCAAGTCACAAACAGCCACAGCAATACACAATGCTATTACAGCTTTGGAGTTTCTGACAGTCTCGACAGCCTCCCCCAAATTATCAATCCGGGTACATAATTTTAAGGCAGAGGTATTCAGAAACTACAGGCTTGAAAACAAACTCCTGAATGATGTACAGCCACACGAAACTTAAGCTTCTCTCCTTCAACTTGGAATCCATCCTTTAAGACGACATATTGGTGTGTGTGTGTGTGTGTGTGTGTTGTGTGTGTGTGTGTGTGTGTGTGTGTGTGGGTGTGGGCGGAAAGGAAGGGGGGGGGGCTAAGGGAGGAGGCAGGGGCAGCAGCATCAACAGCAGAATGGCGGAAGAAGCAAGACGAACTGTGTCGACGAGGATAAGAATAACTAACTAAAATTAAAAAATTAAAACTTTTGTTGTTTTTACTGTGAAGCTTTTACATCAGTTTGCCAGTGCAAACCTCCGCGGAATTACACTTCAGGCTGTCAAATTTCAGACATTACAAGAAATTCCTGATTAATAATTAATGCAAGAGAGAGAGAGAGAGAGTGAGAGAGAGAGAGAGAGAGAGAGAGAGAGAGAGAGAGAGAGAGAGAGAGAGAGAGAGAGAGAGAGAGAGAGAGAGAGAGAGAGAGAGAGAGAGAGAGTACCTTCTCTGCATTAAGCTGTATGAAGTTCATCCATATACATATTGCATGTTATGAACATGGTAAACCCAAACACGTATCTTACTGTCGATCTTTTGTATACCGATTTAAAGATCCTTTGTCACAGCTAAGCTTTCATTATTTACGCACATTTCCCCACATTTCCCTCTAAGTGGAACAGCAAGAAGAAAACCTGACTCTACTAGCTATGAAGGAAACTATAATTACTGCCTCGAAGTCCTCAACAACAAAGAACCTATAACAGGAATAGCGTATGACACAAATTGCAACATCCTTTCAGCTTGAGTTCAGGACCAATTATGGTAATGACTCCCCCAACTCGCACCGACAGTTCAGTGACCCGGAAGGAAACAGGGGTGGGGGAGGGGGGGGGGGGGGAGGGAACAGGGAAAAAACACACAAAAACACTGCTGGACAGGGAGGAAAACATACATGGATCAGGAAAAACGATCTTTTTTTTTTTTTTTTAGACGCGAACGTTTGTGGGGTCCTTTTGGGAGGGTGAGGGGGGGTGAGGGGGGGGGGGTGGGGGGTTCGGACATGGGAACGGGGGTTCCTCGCGAGCGCTCGCGGATGTTTACGAAGGCTGTTAGGAGGTAAAACACGCGGTAGAAGTGACAAAAATGGCGGCATATTTAGAAAAAAACACGAGGTAAATAAATCCAGCCTCTGCTTTCTACTCCTTATTAGCGGGTCAGGCAGCCCAGTAAAACTGTTTTTCCACAGGTTGTCAAGATAATGCGATAAAGGAGGTGGGAAGAGAAGTTACTGCGAGCAAACTGTGCTTGGAAAAGCCCAATGAACAATCATCGGGGCACGTAATCCACTAGAGTTTTCTTTCGTGCTTTAAAAATAGTATCTGGTGTACCAGGACAAAAGCCAGAAGGAGAGGAGTGAGAGGAGGAGGGTTGGGAATGGTGATGTTGGGGGTGGGGGGGGGGGGTAAAGATTATCTTTCCTAATACGTTTTGTAGACAGATTAGAATCTGCCTTGCGATTTCCACGTTAAACTATCATTGAGAAACAAGCTCTGAGGGTGGGGAAGGGGCGGATCAGCCTTTTCTTTTCCTCCTTTCATACGCCTCCACTAGCCTACTGACTCGGTGTACCAGGAGAGTGGAGTAGTTCAGGAGAGGTGTGAGAGTCGAGGTGGCCGTCCTGAGCTGTCCGTCCTAACGAGCCTTCTGGTTTCCGTGGACGTAAAGAATTATTGAACCGTGCTTAGGCATTGGTCACAACTTGTCCCTAATATGTCAACTGACATCTGAGGACATTAAGCATCACTTCATCATCATCATCACTGACTCGGTGATTAGACCAGCACAACTCCGCTCTCCACCATGGCACACCGACTATAAAGCAACGATATATTCAGGCTGCACTATAACAAACAACTCTTTCTCTCCAAGTCAGTCCCCTAGCATGAACTTCCTGCCAACACTTCCTCGCATCTCTGCCACAGCTGGCTACACCTCGGCCTCGAAAACTGACAGGCAACAGTCCGCTTTCCATCGGTGCACGAACAGATCAGAGGCTGGGACTGGTTACGACATGTAACCAACTATGGCATTAACTGAGAGGTGGCAGGTAGTAGTCGCTGCTTGCACTTTGTCTTTAAATTAGCTGTCATGTTGACTATCTTTAAATTGTTTGTCATGCTGTCTTTAGCTGTCATGCTGTCTTTAAATTAGCTGTCATGCTGACTGTCTTTAGCTGTCAAGCTGTCTTTAAAAGAGCTGTCATGCTGTCTTTAAACTGGTTGTCGTGCTGTCTTTAGCTGTCATGCTGACAGTCTTTAACTTAGCTGTCATGCTGACAGTCTTTCAATTAGCTGTCATGCTGACAGTCGTTAAATTAGCTGTCATACTGTCTTTAAATCAGCTGTCATGCTGTCTTTAAATTATCTGTCATGTTGTCTTTAAATTAGCTGTCATGCTGACCTTGGTCTTTTTGATTTCCTGCAGGTGGTCCTTGACCTCTTTGACGTCAGCGCTGTCGTCCCTCAGCTCATCCAAGGCCTGCTGGACGGCGATGTTGTTGTTGTCGAAACATCCCTCCACCACCTTGGCCTGCACACACATGGCAGTAGCGTGATGCTGTTAGCAGAGCTGTACTTCGTTGTTGCTGATTAAGGCAAACGGACGAGAGAGAGAGAGAGAGAGAGAGAGAGAGAGAGAGAGAGAGAGAGAGAGAGAGAGAGAGAGAGAAGCAGAGACAGAGACAGCAGACAGAAGCAGAGACAGACAGAAAGACAAGACAGACAGCAGACAGAGAAGAACAGAAACACAAGAGAATGACGCACACACACACACACGCCCACAGCACCACACACACACACACACACACACACACACACACACACACACACACTGTACCGTGATGGCAACAGGATCTCTCTCTCTCTCTCTCTCTCTCTCTCTCTCTCTCTCTCTCTCTCTCTCTCTCTCTCTCTTATATATATATATATATATATATATATATATATAAACTCAACAATGAACACAGGCCCAGTCGTTCACAAAGGTCGGACTGAGATGAAACTAAATTCATTCAAATAAGCTTAAGGAAAGCGAATATTTGTTCGCGATACGCCTCATGTTTTACACGCAAAAATATAATTAAGAGAACTAGGGGAAATGAAAATGAATGAATCAAGAAGGCATGAAAGACACGGGGGTGGGGGGGGGGGGAGGCAGAGGGGAGAGAGAGCAGGAAGATAGAGACAGAAGAGAAACGGGAGCAGAGCAGAGAGAGAAGAGAGAGGAGGAGAGAGAGAGAGAGAGAGAGAGAGAGAGAGAGAGAGAGAGAGAGAGAGAGAGAGAGAGAGAGAGATGCCTTTCCAGACAAAGCATACACAACTATCTTTTAACCTATTAAAGGAAGGAAAACGTGGATCCAAGGAAATCATGTCAAGGCCAAGAAGGAATATGAAGACGTCTACCCTTTTTATGGCAACCCTTTCATCCCCCAAAAATATCGTCGTCCTTTCTCTCCCCCCCCCTCCTTGTCTAACAAGCCCGCCTGGCACCAGCTCTCTCTACCACCGAGCATCACGTGCAGGTCTATTGCGCTGACAGCTACAGGGACACACGGCGTGTCCACACACCGACACCCGAACCCGAACCTATTGAGGCATCACGTAGGGCTGATCCTTTTCACTGTATGCAGACGTACAGTCCTCGTCAGCGGCAGATAGCCACCTACCGCCAATACAACCTGGGTTGACTCGTCAAACAGGGGGTGTCAGCGGGTCAAGAGAGGTTCTGACAGAGTTCGGAGAATCAATCGTGTGAGAAGTCTATAACCTGTAGGCCCTGTCTGTGCGTGAGCCAGCTGTAGCTGTTAAAGCTGAGTGGGTTAGAAGTGCTGTAAATCTTACTGTTGCCAGCTTTGGAACGTGTCTCTGAGTAGTACCTTGCTTTATGGCCAGGTTCTTAAAGGCCGATACGGTGTGGAGGAGGGGGATTCGAGGGGACAGTTTGTGGGGCTCCGCCAGACAGTCAAAACTCAAACCCGCTCACGGGTATCTTAGTTAATCCGCTAACAGGAGAAAATTAATTCTTAAAATCCTGCAACTCGTCTGATGACAACGGGCTTGGAGCCTGACTGCTGTGGTCATTATGCCTGGCAAGTGTTACTGGTATGTGTGACGCGGTCAAAACAAACAACATTAGCTGAGCAGTATACGAGCGTGTATAATATACTGATGTATTGCTGCAATCTATGATCCGCCTCCCTCGGAGCGCAGTACCGTCAGTGCGTCGGACGCAGAGCGTAGACTGAAGACCAACGTTTCCTATCCCACATCAGACAGACATTTATCTCAATAATAAGGAGCGCGAGGTAAGGACTGGCGAAGGCAAGGGACGTGCGAAGAAACAAGACCTGAGTTTGAACTTCGGTATACAATGAGCACTGCAACATCAGTCCTGGCGAATGTGTATGTGCACGTGTATATTTGTTTGATAGTATGGAGTCAACACACACACACACACGCTGAGAGAGAGAGAGAGAGAGAGAGAGAGAGAGAGAGAGAGAGAGAGAGAGAGAGAGAGAGAGAGAGAGAGAGAGAGAGAGAGAGAGAGAGAAGGAATGTAACTAGTTATCTATTTATTTAATCGGCAACGACTAAGCGCATCGTCTCCACTGACATAAAATAAAGTCCTCATAATTATGACTTCGCCTGAATGAGGTTACTTTCGATAGTAGACGGGAATCAAGAGGTTTTTTTTCCTTTCTTTCTCTCTTTTCTTCTTTAAACGTACAGCTTTCAATTTTTCGAGAAAAAAAAAAATGCTATGGCTTTTATTGTCGCTGGCTGTAACAACACGACGAGAATATCTTGCACCAAACAAAACACGTAGCAATCTTGAGCGGTTGGTGAATCCAGCTTTTGTGCAGGTCCCTAGATTACAGCGACCTCTTAACGGTAAAAAAGAAAGAAAAAAGGACGCGGTGAGATGAACCACAAAACAAGTTCCTCGCAGGGAAGACCTTGCCTTTCATCACGCCTGTGACAAAAACGACGAGAGGTTGAAAGCACTGGAAGGCAAACCACGAAGCCCTTAGCTCACAAGACCTCGTCTTTAACCAAGCCAACGACAGAACGGGGACTTGAGAACACGATCTCCGAGCTGCTCGACTGAGAAAGAACAGAGAGGGAATTTTCCCACGCAAATACTACAAGCGCAACAGTTTCTTTACGCCATACACTGTAGTAACGTTTCACCTTGCTGGGTTAAAACACTTCTTTTTTTCTTTCTCTCTCTCTCTCTCTCTCTCTCTCTCTCTCTCTCTCTCTCTCTCTCTCTCTCTCTCGCTCTCTCTCTCTTTTTTTTTCTTCCCCTACCTCTCTGCCACGTAAATGTTCAAGACGACGTTCAACACTCCCATAAAGTTTATGGCCCAGAGTTACTGAGTGCATTCATGAATACATCAGCCAATTAAAACATGCCTGAAATTGCTAGAGTGCGCTTCTCAAACGCCTAATGCTGGTCGTTTTTGTCATCGCTCTAAGTACACGTACAGTTTAATTACGATTTACCTTTTAAAGCTGCAGAACTGAATAAACAGCCTCTAGTTACCATTAAAAACTATATTATGTTATAATAGTATTAGAAATAAAACCATTAATAAACTAGATGAGAATGAAAGAAATATCAACACACTTCTGTTTGGAAACGACCAGCTACATTTAGAAACTAATAAGAAAATATTTGCTATAGTCCACGACTTTTTGCGCCAAACCGACCGCTTGTAAATCTGTAAAAGTCTGCCAAAATTTGTTTATGATACAAGCGAAGAAGTACACGTTTAATCCTCTCCCTCTCTCTCTCAGATCAATAATTATGACAACATTACTAGACCATTCGGTTAGTTATTTGCTTTTAACCCCCACCCCCTCCTCCCGTTTTGTTGCTATTGTTTTGCTTTTTGTTTTGTTTGTTTTTGTTGTCATTTTGGTCTTTGTTGGTTTTGTTGCCTCTGACGTTTTGACAACAATTTGCCATCTTGCCATCGTAAATGTCTGTGTGATTATCATTTAACTATAGGTAACACTCAAATAAGCATATTGCTTTTGTGTTTCCTGTACTTATTTGTTGAGCTTATGATTACGATGAATGAATAAAATTTTGTTTAAACCATATTATGTGACCTCAGAAGGAAGTAGCCAATGAAGCAAGCAACCACACCCAATCCTAGTTCTCACCCTATGGAATGCAATTGTCAGTGCACAGTTGCATTAGAGAGAGAGAGGAGAGAGGAGAGAGAGAGAGAGAGAGAGAGAGAGAGAGAGAGAGAGAGAGAGAGAGAGAGAGAGAGTGTCTGTGTGTGTATAACAAAAGTGCATCCTAGTTTTAAAACTTTTATTTCAAATTGTCGCCCTTCGGAGGGCTTTGACAAGGCCTGCCCAGTCGGCTAGATTCCTATGATACGCAATTTGATTATACAATACATCCTTATACATATATATATATATATATATATATATATATATATATATATATATATATATATATAGGTAGGTAGGTAGGTAGTGTTGCTTAATGTCCTCAGATGTCAGTTGACATATTAGGGACAAGCTGAGACCAATGCCGAAGCATGGTTCAATATAGCTTTACGTCCACGGAAACCAGAAGGCTCTTAGGACGGACAGCCCAGGACGGCCACCTCGACTCTCACACGGCTCCTGAACTATATATATATATATATATATATATATATATATATATATATATATATATATATATATATATATACCCGGTGACCCCAGAATACTCCGCTGGGGAACGCTGCAACATTTCAAGCGAGAAGACTGCCGCAGGGCGTTGAGAGACTTCACAAATCGGTGCTTATAAAAGTCAATAAGTGGGTCAGCATAATTCTACTTTTAGCCTATGCCCCCAAGCTAGCTTTTTCCGAGTGATATACTGATAGTGAACTGAAATACTTCATGCATGCGCCGCACAGTTCATGGGGGAAAGTTACTGCGGCATTGTTTTGAAATTAGAACCATAATTATTATAAGGATCTCAGGCTGAATCAATCCACGCCCCCAGTGCTCGGGTCTGGGATTTCCCCCCCCCCCCCCTCTTGTGGGGAAACACTTGTCTCGTCCTTGCCAACATCGTCCATCCTTTACTGATAGTTCACCATCAACATCATCATCAGTAGCACCAGCGGCGAAAAAACGCCAACATCAGGCATCACCACCTGCATCATCGCTATAAATTATCACAATCGTGGTCGTGTCCATCATCATCACCAAGATCATTCTCATCATTATCTTCACTGTCGACGTCCTGTCACCGTCACAATAGCGTTATCAACACCTAGACCGACCTAAAGTTTACAATTATAAACTGTTCAGTATCGCGTTTGAATTCCGACCACGCCATCAACCCTGAGTCACTCCTCATTCCCCAATATCCACTTTACACTACCATCATTCCACATTCCACAATATCTACTTTACACAACGTCACTCCACATTCCCCAATCTCCGCTTTACACTACCGTCACTCCACATTCCCCAATCTCCGCTTTACACTGCCGTCACTCCACATTCCCCAATATCCACAACACCCACTTTACATCATAGCATGCAAAATCCACATTCCACAACACCCACTTACAGCATATTATATAATTATGTCAACCTAACATTCACAATATCCACAACTAGGTCACTCCACATTCCACAGCACCCACTTTATAGCATGTGATATAATTCTGTCAACCCAGCATTCACAATACCCACTTTACAACTAGGTCACTCCACATTCCACAACTCCTTTTTAGAGCACAGTACCCACTTTACAACTAGGTCACTCCACATTCCACACCCACTTTACAGCACAATACCCACTTTACAACTAGGTCACTCCACATTCCACAACCCTTCTTTTTTCACAGCACAATGCCCATTTTACAACTAGGTCACTCCACATTCCACAACACTTTTGTACAGCACAATACCCACTTTACAACTAGGTCACTCCACATTCCACACCCACTTTACAGCACAATACCCACTTTACAACTAGGTCACTCCACATTCCACAACACTTTTTTTTACAGCACAATACCCATTTTACAGCTAGGTCACTCCACATTCCACAACACTTTTTTACAGCATAATACCCACTTTACAACTAGGCCACTCCACATTCCACAACACCCACTTTACAGTACAATATCCACTTTACAACTAGGTCACTCCACATTCCACAACACTTTTTTACAGCACAATACCCATTTTACAACTAGGTCACTCCACATTCCACAACACCCACTTTACAGCACAATACCCACTTTACAACTAGGTCACTCCACATTCCACAACACCCACTTTACAGCATAGCATGTCGCTCGGCATTCCCAATACCCACTTTACACTGTGTCAATCAAAGAACGCCAAGACCGTCTTGATAGACGCGAGCACGATAACGACAGCGGCGACATGAGGACTATCGGTGGAAAAGGCGGACGAGCCAGAGCTTAGATAACCACCCACATCTTTATTACATTGGAAAGGGATTGATCAACACCATAAGCCAAGCGCACGATTTTTTTATACCTGTATTTCCAGTGACTGTTATCGGCTGTGGGCTCGTCGTCACACCGATTTGTAAACCTGAGCAGGGCAATCGTTGCACAAGTTGCATGAACATAAAAAAAGCCAACCACGGATCAAGCCGTCCGTGTCTTCACAAAAGAGAGAACGGCTTGCGAAGGGGCTGTGAATAATGCACATGGAGTTTGGCGAGGTTGTATTCCCGGCCATGTTCCGCGACCGCTGATTTCCAAGCTTGTCTGTAGGGAGGTAAGCAAGCAGCCCCTACCACTAACACCAAGTCCAGATATCGCTACCCCCCTCACCACCACCCCCCTCCGCCGCTCCCCCTACCCCCCCGCCCACAGACACACACACACACCCCGCTGGTAGGTAGGTAGGTAGGTAGTGTTGCTTAATGTCCTCAGATGTCAGTTGACATATTAGGGACAAGCTGAGACCAATGCCGAAGCATGGTTCAATATAGCTTTACGTCCACGGAAACCAGAAGGCTCGTTAGGACGGACAGCCCAGGACGGCCACTTCTACTCTCACACAGCTCCTGAACTATGACACACCCCGCTGGAGTTTTGTTACTACTATATATATACTTTCAAGTACAGGGAAAGGGGGCGAGACAGGGTGTGCAACTTTTTCCTTGTATGTCTTCTAATGCTCAGTAACATGCACACAAATCAAGCCGTTTCCGCCGGAGGAAGTACAGGCGTATGTCGAACAATGCGGTCGGTTTTACTTTTTATGTAATATGATTATTATATGGTGTGAACCAAACCTTTAGTCTCGGAAGAACTCTCATCAGCGTATGCCAAGCAACGCGGCCGATTCTCATGCATTCTACCTTCACCTTAGAGGGTGTTTTCCTCTGCTGCTGAAAAGGCCGAGCAGGCAACAGCCGGAGAGCAGCGTTGCCATGCAAACAACAAGCAGAGCAGCTTCTTGACCTACGAGTGCAGACAGGTGTAGGACAATTCATCACCAGGCACAAACCGACACCCCCCCCCCCCCCCCCCCCCCGCCCCCGCACCTCCCCCTAATAATTCACCACCAGCGGAGCGAGTATGTGCTGCGGTGTGGTATTCTTTGCGATTAATCTCTTCTCTCTCTCTCTCTCTCTCTCTCTCTCTCTCTCTCTCTCTCTCTCTCTCTCTCACACACACACACACACACCACACGCATTGTACACC
>JABMCL010002295.1:892500-907500 GCA_018857735.1 Alviniconcha marisindica
CGATGCACGCCGCAAATCCCTGACGGCTGAAAAGTGAGTGAAAATTATCGTCGACACTTGAGACCCATAAGAACTGCTTGTTATTTCATCAAACCCTGAGACCGCAAATGTTAATCGTTTGATCGGAGGCACGAACAACTGACGGGTGCCTTTCTGAGCTGAACAAGCTTCGAATTAGATCGGTGCCGAGTCAAGGGGCGGCGATCGACGATTAGCGAGACAGGTCACAGGAACAGCTATAAGGCTTAATTTCCAGTGGCTAAACTACGATCCAATGATTCAAATGATGTATAATCGGCTAAAAAGCTCAGTAACAACATTCCGGACATACCTGCCGAAAACTTGCAATTCAACCACTGTCTGACTGACGAGAGTGACAGGACCGGTATAACTACTACATTAAAAACAACAACTCCAGATGTCTACAACGCCGTCGCATTTACTTTTTACGGCCAAAGCAGCCACAGCAAAACATGCAGCCTCTTGGCGCTTCACAGTAAAACTAGCCTTGAAAAGTACAAGGCGCTTTGGCCTTACAAAACTTATTAATACTTCTTTCCATTGTCAGGCCATACACTGTTTGGACAGAAATGGGTGATACTGATAAAAACGAGATCTATACAACTTCCTCCAATCTGCGGCCCGTCATGGCCAAGATCTGACAATCCGCACCGTCTGGATCGATGACGTCGATCGAGAGTAACACCTGTGTCAGAGATCGATACTAATTCCTGTCCCGATCATTTCAATCATTGTCTGATCGATCAAAGACATCGATGATTGTGACTCAGTGGATACATTACTTGCCCAAACACCGTTGCACATATTTTTTTTTAATCCACTGGTGTTTGACGGGTGCGAGAGATTGACTGTCAATGACACGGGTCGCCAATTCAATTCAATTAAAAAAACTTTAATCATCCCACAAGGGGCAATTTTGTTGTGGTCATGGCGGGCTCGTAAAAAAAAATACAAAAATACACACACACACAAAAATTAAGAGAACAATACAACAAACACAACACCACCAACAAAAGAGTCTTACTTTAACCATAGTATAGTTATAACTTAACCTAACCAAATTCACACCGATAACCGAGGCTGATTTTGAGAACATTGCCTGCTCGTACCAATCTAGACTTGATTTTTTTTTTAATCACTGTTCGATCGCTGTCTGCGAGACTGATGATACAATTTATAGCTACTCTACCAACTGGCATGGGTAAATACTTCCGAGTGGAGAGGGTGGCAACACTTGAACAGTTTGGAACAACTCGCTTGTCGCGGTCAACGACTACGGTCCTAGTCGGCCAAAGTAGCCAGAGTGGCGAAGGTGGCAACATTTAAAACAGTTTGGAACAATTCGCCATGTCGCGGTCAACGACTACGGTCCTAGTCGGCTAAAGTAGCCAGAGTGGCGAAGGTGGCAACATTTAAAACAGTTTGGAACAAATTCGCCATGTCGCGGTCAACGACTACGGTCCTAATCGGCAAAAGTAGCCAGAGTGGCTAAGGTGGCAACACCTGAACAGTTTGGAACAATTAGAACTGTCACCGTCAACATAGCCAGAGTGGCGAAAGTGGCAACATTTGAACAATTTGGAACAGCTAGCGCTATCACCGTCAACATAGCCAGAGTGGCGAAGGTGGCAACACTTGAACAGTTTGGAACAATTAGCGCTGTCACCGTAAACATAGCCAGAGTGGCAACACTTGAACAGTTTGAAACAGTTAGCGCTTTCACCGTCAAAATAGCCAGAGTGGCGAAGGTGGCAACACTTGAACAGTTTGGAACAATTCGCGCTGTCACCGTCAACGACTACAGTCTTAGTCGGCCAAAACAGCCAGAAAGGCGAAGGTGACAACACTTGAACAGTTTGAAACAACTCGCCATGTCCCGGTCAACGACTACGGCCCTAGTTGGCGAAAGTAGCCAGAATGGCGAAGGTGGCAACACTTAAAACAGTTTGGAACATTAATTCATACGCCCTCTCGCCGTCAACGACTACGGTCCTAGTCAGTCAAAGCGAAACCAGCTCGTCACAAATCAGCCGTGAAATGACCACCTGCCCGAAACCGCCGCGATCTGCTTGAAGTCTGGAGGAAGGTGTAATCACGGGTCGGAGCTTCTTCACACTTTCTTTCAAGCAAGCCTCCATGGCAGTCACCATACCCCAACTTCCAACACCCCACCCCAAACATTCCCTCCTCCCCCAACCCCTGGCCCCGACATTAATAAATCTTTGAAAGTTAGGGGCAAGGTGTTGACAGAGTTGAAAGGCACAGGTGACAAAGTGCCCTTAGACTTTAAAAAAAGAAAAGAAGAAGAAGAAGAAGAAGAAGAAGAAGAAGAAGAAGAGGCTGCGTCTTAAAAAGGTTCACGAGGAAAGCTGAGCCACGTCAGTAAAATGGAAAACAAATCCCCCGACCCTTCAACAGCTAATTCTGTCACAATGCGCTTGCTTCCACGGGTCAAGTCGCTCAAGCGGAATAACAGGACGAAAGAAAAGTTCTAAACAGACACGTTGTGAATAGAGTAAGCCCCCACCCCACTACCAAAAAAGGAAGACAAGAAAGAAAGAAAGAAAGAAAGAAGAAAAAATAATAATTACGAGACATTAAATATACGGGTATGCTCTCTCTCTCTCTCTCTCTCTCTCTCTCTCTCTCTCTCTCTCTCTCTCTCTCTCTCTTTCTCTCTCATCAAAGGCTTTAAAATGTTCTCTTTGGATTTGATTTCTTGGACAATACATAAGCCTATCACACACACACAACACACACACACACACACACACACACACACACACACACACACACACACACTAAATCCGCTGCCTTCTGGCATAGAGACTGGATAATGTGACGAGCATTCAGCCATCAACAGTGTGAGCACTGTGTCATGATCAAATACGATCAGTCAAACAGGGTTTACACAGAACTACTTTCTAGCACCGGTTTTATTTACCAGGCGCCAGCTAGACACTGGAACTTTGGGGTCTCTTTTCATAAGATGTCGGCTATGAGGCTTAAAATATCATACAAAGAAAAAAGAAAAAGAAAAAAGAAAAGAAAAAAAGCTTCAGCTCTGCAACAAGAACCCGTTCTATGTAGAGCGTTATTTTGTACGTCAGAACTGAATGACACCAAAAGACGTCAAGTGAAGCATAAGGGAGTGTATTGTACTTGCAGTGATCGGTGTTCTGTGCATGTTCTTCAACCATTGCCTGCTTTACAACTGTCAGAGACTTGCAAGTGATTTGTTATGCGACAACAGAGTTTATGTAAAACCGGATATATTATCAAAAATTATGATACACCGCAGTCTATTTTCTGCTATATATATCTATACAATATATACAATCGTACTAAACCACCCACACGCACAAGCGCGCACTTGTGTACCACGCACACACACCTGCACGCGCGTGCTGATAAGTCCATTTTCAATTACCCCACGTACAATTTTGCAGAGGTCTTTTAATTCTTATGCTGCCCCGTCTGTCTGGAACAGTTTCCCATGCAAAAGTTAGGTCACCATGCAAACACGCTCTCATCTTCCATGTCATTTCTCAGATCTTGCCTCTTCAAGCTGTATCCAGCTGACAGTATGTGTGTGTGTGTGTGTGTGTGTGTGTGTGTGTGTGTGTGTGTGTGTGTGTGTGTGTGTGTGTGTGTGTGTGTGTGTGTCTGTGTGTGTCTGTGTGTGTTCGTACGTGTTGAATTGTTTTGACTATATTTTGGTTCTTCGTTCTTTGCTTTGTAATGGACTATGTGCTCCAAGTTGGAGAAAAAGGTCATAAAAGAATGCATTATTATTATTATTATTATTAGCGAACTAGCTTACTTCCAGTCACCCTAACATTACAGCCACGCATCCAACAGCGGCGAAGCAAAGGTCACAAGAAGAAAAACTGAAGCCATAGCCATGACACATTTATAACTATCGTTTCAGGGCAGTGTGCATAAAGCAATTAAGCTTGAGGAAAACCCTAATAATTATCTTTATGACCTAAAACTGACGAGGTGTACAACCGAAACGTATTGGACACGAAAAAATGAGCAATAACAGAATGGTAGCGTATACCCAATTCTGACAATTTTATGCTACATTAACTTTATGATCCAGCTTTGTGATAAACAGTCGTTCGGGGCCAAACCGAAACGAAATAAGGCTATCCGGCTACTTTAGGAACCCAAGCACAAAGAGGTGTTGACGGAGGCGTAAGGAGTAAAATACCAGCTGACAGGTGTAGAGAGATAAGATGGAAGGGGTGGGAATGAGTTACTACATATTATGGAGACGTGTGTACATGGTACCCCGCAGTGACTGGTGGACAGGTAGAGGGAATGTGGAACGGGTGGAGATGAGAATAGCTACACATCCATACGCGTGTGTGCATGGTACTTAGTTTGTGAGCCAGCTTGGCCTAGCGGTAAGGCGTTAGTTATGCTGGTAAGCAGGACCTTGGTTCGAGTACGCTTACGGCTTCGGCTCTCCGTCTTCAAAAGTTGTGGTCTGTGGTCACTGTACTGGGACTTTGTCCCTCACAATGAATGACACTAAAATGGCTCAGCGCTGCCCATCTTAATGCAGGAGTTGTGACTTTGACCCTCACAATGAATGAAACACTAAGAAGGCTCTCATCGCTGCCCATCTTAATGCAAGAGTCATTCTGGTGGTGACGGTCTAGCGATAGGTATAGTCTCCCTCTTCCCCCACCTCCTGGGATCTCGGTCCCCACCAGTGCCTCTTCGGGGACAAGTCAGCGTTAAACAACCTTAACCAACCTATCCAGGGTACTTAGTAGTGACATAAACAACCTTAACCAACCTATCCAGGGTACTTAACAGTGACATAAACAACGTTAACCAACCTATCCAGGGTACTTAGTAGTGACATAAACAACCTTAACCAACCTATCCAGGGTACTTAGCAGTGACAAGTGGACCGATATAGAGAGCAGGTGAAAGGATGAGAATGACGACAGATACATAAGAAGATGTGTGTACATGGTAATGTACATTGTGGTGACAGCTAGGTGGACAGGTAAAGAGAGAAGGCGAAAGAGATCAGGACGTGGACAGCCGCATATCATTATGGACAGCAGGACAGAAACGTGTACGTCAGTACAAATAAGAACAACATTCGTGCTGATTGCGTGAAAGCGCGATTTCTCACGAAGAGCACAGACCTTACAAAGGCGAAGGAGGGAGGGGGCGGGGTGTAGGAGGGGTAGGGCTTCCATCGTCTCTTTATTTCACCTGCATTTCATCAACTGATTTCCTTATTCAGTTGTCGCCTTTTGGCCCATAGCACCAACACACTACCAAAGCGCTTCAGAGGATCCACGAATTTACATACCGAAATAGAATCTGCCTTTCGCGGTCAATAAAGACAATCGATGTTGCATTTGGTTTCTGCTTAATCTTGTAGCATTCGGACTCGACCTTTCCAATGAATGGAGGAGGTCTTAGTTTGGCAGAAAATATCCCGCTCATGCATAGTTTTGAACACCGTTTAAAAAAGTTTAAAAGGTAAATTAACATCGGTGTAGAAGAGTACAATGCTGCTGAATATATTCATCCTTTTTGTGCTAAATTGCCGTTTAGTTAAAAGTTTAAACGGACTTAACATAGGAACTGTTTCAAAGGCAACGTTGGGAAGACCTTCTGACAGGAGGGTTGAGCGCATATGGACATTTCCGATCTCAAAAGTACCATCTTGAACTGAGCTGAACATGGCCCGCTGACGTTTTCCTGGAATATTTTCTCAGCACTCTATTTGTTTTGACCGAGGCTATCTTTATCATAAACTCACATTAATTTCTGAAATTGTCCAGCATCCAGAACTTTAGAACAAAACTGATTTGATGCCACGGCTCTCTAAGAGCACGTGCACCTGAAGTCAAGTGTGAACAGGAGTATACAATGTAGACAGTTATTTGACTCCGCAGTCATCAGCGTGCTATCGCTTGGAAGTGACCACCGACGCTCAACGCAAAGGCTATATTTGCAAACAGTATCAGACATTTGAACCTCTACCTATAATTACAGCAGCCACGACAACTCCAACTCACCATCATGAACAGATCTACTACCTGTTACTCTAAATCACAGCCGTGACCAGATCTACCTGTTTTACTCTAAATCACAACCGTGACCAGATCTACCTGTTACTCTAAATCACCACCATGACCAGGTCGACCTGCTACTCTAAATCACAACCGTGACCAGATCTACCTGTTACTCTAAATCACCACCATGACCAGGTCGACCTGCTACTCTAAATCACCACCATGACCAGGTCTACCTGTTACTCTAAATCACCACCATGACCAGGTCTACCTGTTACTCTAAATCACCACCATAACCAGGTCTACCTGTTACTCTAAATCAACACCATGACCAGGTCTACCTGTTACTCTAAATCACCACCATGACCAGGTCTACCTGTTACTCTAAATCAATACCATGACCAGGTCTACCTGTTACTCTAAATCAACACCATGACCAGGTCTACCTGTTACTCTAAATTACCACCACGTTCACGCGGCTGAGATACCAGAGAGACACTAAACTACGCTTGCCGAAGTGACAACGGCCAATAAACCATGACACTATCCGAGATCAGTGACGTGACTGCGGGCAAGATACGGGTGTGGAACAAACAAGGTGGTGGCTAACCCTTTCTCTACCTGCCCCCCCCCCCTCCCCAAAGTATCATTGGTGCAGTCTCCTCCCAGTAACACACGTTGAGAAGGTAACCAGAAATGTTCATTTTGAGCTCTTTGCACCACATCAGAATTATACACCATGAACCTCAGTGGGTCAATAAATGAAGTCCTACGTTAGTAAACATGGTGTATAACGTCAACAGAAACTGTAAGGCTTATTAGGGACGAGGAGAAGGGGGTGGGGTGGGGTATGGAGGTGGGGGGAGAGGGAGATTATATACCTATCACTACGCTGTCACCACCACATTATGGCTGCATTAAGGTGGGCAGCGATGAGAGCCATTTTAATGTTTGATAACTGCGAGGGACAAAGTCACAAGACGATGTCCACAGACCACAACTTTTGAAGAGAAATGAGAGCCGAAGCAGATTCGAACCGAGGTCCTTCTGCTAACCAGCCTAACGCCTTACCGCTAGGCCAAACCGGCTCACGTGTGTCCTACGGTACGAGTAATGACGTCAATATGACGTCCGGGCCCTGACGCCCTGCAGGGAATGGGTCAACGGTTGGCACAAGGTTGTCGGTGGTTAACAGGTTGGTGGTGTAACGGCTGGCGGCCAGTCGCAAAGATAACACGGCAACACCAGCGGGCAGGTAATGACCGGGGTTCAGCCGCAAGGACGCCACACCGTGATAGGAAAATGTACTGTGGTTTGCTGGACGGTCCACACTTGTATGGACCTAACCTGGTGGCAGTTGATAACGCTCATCTGTCTGTCTCTCTGCTTGTCCATTGCTTGGCTTTTTGTGTGTGGTTTAAATACCAAATCCTGATGATACTGGAAATCATAGTTAGCCCAGAAGAGATCATGAGCAGGGAGGTGGAGCTGGGCTGCGAAAGTTGGACTTCTTTCGCTTCGGGTTGTTCCTCAACAGCAGTGCAACGGACATTGTCCTTGTGACTCTGCCCAGCACGGCAGTTGAAACACTAGTCGCTGCGCAATGGCGAGGGGACACCGCCTTAACTCTTCCATTGTTCTGGCGGTGGTCCACGGTCTCTCCGGTCTTTTTCGGGCAGTATCCGCGGTCGAGCCTTCCCTCCCCCCCCCCCCCGTCCCTAATAAGCAACCTCGCTTCTGTGGACGTAAAGCAACATGGTCATACTGGAAATGCCCACCACCGGGGGACGAGTAAAGTGAGTCTTTAGCGGATGGAAAAGAAGCTGCATGCATTGCTGATGAGCAGGTGCCGCTTCGTCCACATCATGTCCACCCACAACCGTCCACACCATGTCCACCCACAACCGACCTGTACACCACACTGGCCCGAGAAGACCTCCCGCTGTTACACGTTTACAGTTGCCCACAAATGGCAAAGGCTGACAACAACGTCTCCCCCCCCCCCCCCCCCCCCCCCCCCCCCCCACTACTCATTAACATAGGAGTGTGGAAAGACCGGTTTGCAATAGGAACGTGAACCGCGGGGAGTGTATATATCTATATGGAGCAGGTCTGTCCACGGCGACAATGCCACACAACTTGATTATTTTTCTCAACCCCCTCCCCCCTCCGTCCCTGTAGCCCCCCCGCCCCCTCCACTCCACCCCCACTGGCTTCTTTTCTTCTCATCCTTTCTGTGGTAAATCTCAGTTTGCAGGGATGTGGAAACCTCATGAACGTGATATGCAAATTTTCTGCTGTAAATCATCTTCGGAATAAACGAGAAGCTCTTGTGACCGTGACTGACATTATGCAAATTCAGCTCTCGACTTGCCGCTTGTTGTGAATAACCAACGGGCCATATTATTGCCTTGTTGACAGTGCGAGAAAACGATTCACGGTCTGTCAGTTAAACCCTAAAGCCACGCGAGCTCTAAACCTAGACTCTATTTGACCCTCATCGAATCCCAAACCATTTACTGTTCCAAACCATATCTGAACTGTAGTCTTGACACTTAAGTTCATCACATCAGTAAAAAGCTGATCTATTGTTCGTCACATACGTCGTTTTACGCTGGACGAGATTTCAGGAAACAAACGAAGTTGAATGACCCAAGAAGGCAAAACTCAGTGCTGTATCCTGCGATGCGATTTAGTGTCATCAGATGACTGGGACTGTTAGGGACAAGCTGTATCCGAACCTAGCCCAGACCAGAGATACTACAGCAGCCTTACGCACAATCTGTGCCCAGGCTAAGAATAATAATAATGATAATAATAATAACAATAATAGCCGTAGGCATGCAAACCTAGGAGAGAGAAGAGATTGTTACAGGTAAGTACGTAATTTATTTCTTACGCCCAGTCAACCAGGACGGTAATACGCCAGTCAGAGCGGTCGGACTGGTGAGAGAGAGAGACTTTGTTGCTTAACGTCCACAGAAGCGAGTAGGCCTATTAGGGACGGGGACGAGTGGGAAAAGGGGGACAGAAGAGTGAAACCTCGAAACAGTCTCCAACCCGGAAGACCAAGGCTGCCGTGGACTGCCGCCAGAACAACAAAAATTAATGTTACGGCAGTGTCTGTCCGGCATTGCGCGGCGACCACCGCACCACGTAATTGCTGTCCCAACTGCTGTGCAGAACAGAGTCACAAAGACAACGTCCGTAACCCCTGCCGTTGGGAAACAACTGAAGTAAAAGAAGTCCAACTCTCAAGCCACCTCCCTGCTCTTGATCTCTTCTGGGCTAACTTGTTCGTAAGAGTCCTGCTCACCTCCCTCCTCTTGATCTCGCCTGGACTCTGGGGACTAGTGAGATAAACAGGAATTAGAACTATGACCCAGTCCAAGCTCAGCTGCAGATCACACAGAGGCAAGCAAGATCGGCCAGCCACTACGCTCGCCAATGCGGTCGCAGTGGTCGGCTACGTAAACAGTGTAACCGGGTGATGATGAAGTAGAACTTCATGTCCTCGGATGTCGGTTGACATATTAGGGACAAACTGTGACCAATGCCGAAGCACGATTCAATGTTGCTTTACGTCCACAGGAACCGTAAGGCTCATTAGGACGGAAATCCCAGGACGGCCACCTCAACTTTCACACAGCTCCTGAACTCTGTGTAACCGGGCAAGCAGTCCTGTAAGATGTAACCTTTGGACGGGCTCTCAAAGCTCGCAGGAGCTGTGTGAAAGTCGAAGTGGCCGTCCTGGGCTCCCGTCCCTAATAAGACTACGGTTTCTGAGGACGTAAAGCAACACTCAACCAAACGGGCACCATAATCAGAGCTCAGGAGCTGTGTGAAAGTAGGTGTGGCCGTACTGGACTCCCCGTCCCTAACAGTCCTTATGATCTCTGTGGACGTAAAGCAACACTTCAATGTGAACGTGCCCAGAGAAACTCATAAAGTGCACGTGAAATTAAAGGTCCTCTGCCTGTCAGGTGCTGTTCTGAGATCGTGCAGATTTACACTGGGTCCCCCGCGTCGCCGGCGAATTCAATACGTCACAACATCCACAGGGCAAAACATAACATCGTCAAATGTCACTTGAAATAAATAATACAAAATCGGAAAACAAAAACCTATCCAAGCAAACGGGTTCAAAGAGGAACTGAGATTGAAAGGCAGAGTTTCAATATTTCATCCACCCCCCCCCACCCCCAAACAACAACAACAACATACACAAAACAACAACAACCCATAACAACAACAAACAACAAAACACCCTGCTGTTTAATTCCGAACCACCACTACGACGACCACCACCAACAGCAGCAGAAAGTGCCAAACCCATCAACAGCAACTGACGGTTTTACACTAAA
The DNA here is from genome assembly GCA_018857735.1 of Alviniconcha marisindica. Classification (NCBI taxonomy): domain Eukaryota; kingdom Metazoa; phylum Mollusca; class Gastropoda; family Provannidae; genus Alviniconcha; species Alviniconcha marisindica. Next base: position 902,939 of record JABMCL010002295.1, read on the forward strand.
CAACACCAACACCAGCAAATGCAGAAATTCAGCACTGTCTAAAAAAAGCCACTTTGGACTGACTGACATTTCGTTTGTTAGTAAAATTTTCAAAGTAAATATTTCCGGGTCAGTTGGAAGTTCCTCACGGGAACGCCAGAAACCCAAGTCCACGTCCTGACGGCATCTAATTTTATGGTTCAGTGAGTTTAACGTCCTGCTCCAATTTCGCGACAAAGACGGGGGCCGAACGTACCCACGGAGGTGGTGGAGAGGGAAAGGTAGTGAGCCAGTTTGGCCTAACGGTAAGGCGTAAGACTGGTAAGCAGAAGGACCCTGGTTCGAATCCGCTTCGGGTCTCCTTTCTCTTCAAAAGTTGTGGTCAGTGGACACTGTCTTGTGACTTTGCCCCTGACGATTAATGAAACATTAAAATGGCTCTCCCAGGTGTAGAGGGAAAGGTCTATACCTAACGCTACACTATCACCACCACAATGACTGTATCAAATAGACAGCAGTGTCAATGATTCTAACGTTTCACTGTTTGGCGGTAGGAAGAGGGATGGAGGAAGGGAGACTGAGCAAAGTCACAAAGCATAAACCACAAGTTTTTCAAGAGAAAGGAAAGGCTGACCCGAAGCAAAAACAAATATTAAAAAATGAGCCTGTTTGGCCAAGCGGTAAGGTATACTTTAAAGGCTGGCAAGCGGACGACTTTGGTTTGATTCCCCGCTTCGGCTCTCCGTCTTCTTTTAAAAGTTGAGGTTTACGGACACCGTCGGGCGACTATGCCCCTCACAATTAATGAAACCTTAAAATGGCTCTAAGCGCTGCACATCTTAATGCAGAATCATTCTGGTGTTGATAAGCGTTAGGTATAGCCTCTCCTCCCCATGAAATCTCAGTCCCCGCCAGTACTTCTCCCCGGAGACTGCTTGACTTTACACAAATCGAACGAACGAACAAGCGGAATTGAACCCGGATCCGTCCGCTCACCATCCGGAATCCCAGCGCCTTACCACCGGGCCAGACAGGCCACACACAAACAGAAGCGCACGCACACACACACACGAACAGAAGCGCACACACAGACACACAAACAGAAGCGCGCACACACACACACAGAAGCGCACACACACACACACACACAAACAGAAGCGCATGCACGCACGCACACACACACCACACACAGAAGCTACCTAAGTAAGGTTGTGTTTGCCAGAGTAAAATATCAAGCAGGCAAGTGTCTGCCCAGTCTGTCTCCCCGGGCCTTGAGGGGGGACCAGCGTGTGTACCCGCCGCGACACGGCTATTTGCTCGGGCCGCGAGGGGATGTTTGCGGGTTCAGTAAGTGTTGCTGCGGCGCTGTACGCAAGATCAGACGGTTCACCACCCTTCACTGCAACAGGTGAGTTAAGATGACTCACGTACTGCTCATCACACTGGTGCCAGGGGGATTCGTTTCGATGTTGCTTGAAGTCCACAGAGACCGTACGGACCATTAGGGACCGGGAGCCCAGCACGTCCACCTCTTCTTTGACACGGCTCCAGAGCTCTGTCGCGTGGGGACACCTGTTTCGAGTACTCAACGTTCACTGATGACGATGTGGGTTTAATGTCCTCAGATGCAGGGCTGACATCTTAGGGACAATCCATGACTACCTGCCCATTTAAACTTTAAAAATAAGATTAACATTCTAATGAATTCCGTGAAACAACCCACGGGTCCAGAGCTCTGTCGTGGGGACACCTGTTTCGAGTACTCAACGTTCACTGATGACGATGTGGGTTTAATGTCCTCAGATGCAGGGCTGACATATTATAGGAACAATCCATGACTACCTACCCATTCAAACTTTTAAACTAAGATTAACATTTCAATGAATTCCGTGAAAAAATCCACGGCAACAGTTTTGCTGCGAGCCTGTTGCAGCACTGGGACAACCTTGTTGTTACGGGGCTTGTTGCAGTACTCCCAAAATACACAGGTGGGGGTCGCAATCCCAGCAAAAGTGGGGTACGGGAGAGGGAACGTCTGTGTCACCAATAAAAGTATCTGTAACTGATGCTTTACTGTGCACGTTTAGCAAAGAGCCGCGTGTTGTCGTAGGGTCTTTCGTGTAGTCCTTATGTGCCCTCCTGGTGTTAACCCGTGGATCAGACCCCAGGAGCTATATATGTGAAAGTCGAGGTGGCCGCCCTGGGCTCCCTGTCCCTAATTGGCCGTAGCGTCTCTGTGGACGTAAAGCAACACTCAACTCGAATCCGTGGGTCCTTAGACTTCCAGGTGGTATTTGAGATGGCCAGTGACGCGAGCGACTTCGTCACGCTATTGCTGTAACTGTAGAGGGCAAAGTCGTTTGACAGCGTCTTGACAGTGTCCACGCACGAAGCCAATGGTTGGGTGGTCGGAGGAAGCTGTGCCAACTCACCCACCGGCCCGTACATAAAATAATTACAGGCCCTACTGAACAGTTGTGGTCTGTGGACACTGTCTTGTAACTTTGTCCCTCACAATTATGAAACATTAAAATGGCTTTCACCGCTGCCCACCTTAATGCAGAAGTCATTCTGGTGGTGACAGTGTAGCGATAGCTATGTAATCTCCCTCTTCCCCCATCACCCCCAGACACAAATAAGCCTCGTGGTTTCTGTGGACGTTAAGCACCATGTTTACTTACTTACTACTGAACAGAGCGAGACAAGGATAAAACTTAGGCGTAGGGTAACGAGGGTCCGATTACGGCTATCGTCTTACTACGACTGGTCTGGTTATTTCCATCTGTTCTTTTGTGCATTAGTGTATTATAAACTGTATTCACGAAACTAGAGGACAGCTGGGCCGTCAGTTTTAAAAGTCAGAAAACTGACCAGAGATAGAAAAGTTGTGAGAGATGGGGGGGGGGGGGGGGGGGGGGGGGGGTGCTAATAATCAAGGCGGAGGCAGTGTGGCGTGTCGACTCTGTTGCGGGGACAATCCGCGAGTTGTTACGCATGACCAAAGCGCAATGACCGTGTCCATCTCGCTGTCCACTATTCGAAACTATCGATCAGCTTATCTGATTGCTGTAATATGACGGCTCGTCACAAATAACAAACAGAAAAGGTGCTCGCAAGATAGGAAGGAGGAAGTGGATGTGTGTGTGTGTGTGTGCGCGCGCGCGTGTACATGTGTGTGGGTAGGTAACGGAGTCATCCGAGACAAATGAGGAAGGGGAGAAGGGGGTTCGGGGTTCCATCGGGTAAAGGGCCAGTAAGTGGACTTTACGTTTGCAGAGAAACAGCAAACAAAGACAACGCAGGAGACTAAAACAAAGGGGCCAAAAAAGACACACAAAAATAAGGAAATGAGTACACAACAGGGGGAAAGACAGACGGAGAGAAAAAAAAAAGACAGCGCCACGTGGGAAGGGGTGGGGAGGGAGGAGGTGGAGCCGGACGTTTCCGTTTCCATTCGGTAAAACTAAAAGGCGTCAGCATTTGGGTCATAGTTTGTAAAGAATGTCAACAAACACAAATGATGATCCTCAGAAAACCATCCAAACGCCAGACAACAACGAAGAATCTCCACAAGTAAAACACCCAAGCGCCTAAGGCCTACGTATACAGACCAAATAGCACTAGAGAGACTCTGATTCACCAATGAGCACTAGACACTTTGATTCACCAAAGAACACTCTAATTCGCCAGTGAGAACTAGACACTCTGATTCACCAAAGTACTATGATTCACCAAAGATCACTCTGATTCATTCACCAAAGAGCACTAGACACTCTGATTTACCAAAGAGCACTAGACATTACGAGTATGCGACTGACCAAAGAGCACTAGATCGACTGATTTACCAAAGAGCTCTAGACACTCCGACCAACAAGCTGATTTGCCAAAGAGCACTAGGCCTTGATTCACCAAAGTGCACTGTAATACACTGATTCACCGTCAAACTTTGATCCTGAACAATAACAGCTACCGCAAGACTGGCCAGCAAATGGAGAAGATAAAAAAACGCATTACGTAACAATGGCTCAGTCATCGACTCAGTCCGCCTACAGCGCTATGCTGTCAATGCCCCTTCAACACTGACATCCCGGCGAGAGCTGTTGAGCGTGCGCCAGACACGCCCACCTGTCTACATCACGTGGAACATCAGTGTCAACAAAGAGGACAACGGCCAGGTTGGGGAGAATCTGGCTGCCTGTCCGCGCCGGAAAACCTCTATAGACGAGAATGCCGGTCCATGATTTATACATGCAGTGAGAGCCGGAAGCCAGGTGTACCCATGAATAAATGAGAGGCAATTAGAGTCCGATGGGCGGGGAAGGTGTACTACTCTACAGCTGGTCGTCAGATCTGATGACACACCTGTGTAGGGACTGACTCACACACGTTGTGTGTGTGTGTGTGTGTGTGTGTGTGGTGTGCGCTGACTGTCGGTCGGTCACCCACACTTGTTTCAGTAAGTGTGGTCCTTGCAAAGCCTAGCCGCACCTCGCGCTCAGTCAGCTGTTCTAAACGCTGACCCGACTGACCAGTCCGCTTCATGTCGTGAAAATAAATCTGTACTGGTAGCAATGACCAAACAG